>MU002377.1:0-18479 GCA_010093585.1 Melanomma pulvis-pyrius CBS 109.77
AGGATGATGGGAGAGGGAGGGGGAGCCAAGCGGTCGGCGGCACGGTGGACCGCGTCGGCGATCCAGCGGCGGAGGGCGTTGGGGGCGCTGGGGGTGCGGGGGGCGAGCCCGCTCTCGACGTCCGGCTGCATCTACAAAAAAAAGTTAGCTTGTGTCATAACTAATCCTGCTAGGAAGCATAGCGTGTATCTGGAGGATCGACACCAAAGTCGGAACACTAAGTAGACCATGAAACCCAAAGAAAACGCCCAAATCGTGAGCTAGGAATAGTGTAGAGATGGATGCTAGAAAGAACTAACCCGGCGCCGGTACTCCAGCCACGCCGTCCGGGCGTACCAAACCGTCACCACGAGGAGGCCAACCCCCGTGGTGGCGGTGACCACCGAGCTTATCTCCGAAACAGTCCAGCCCATGCTGGTACTGTTGCTGTTGCTGTTGCTCTTGCTGTTGCTGTCGCTGTTGTTGTTGTTGTTGTTGTCGTCGTGCTGTTGTTGGTGTGTGGTAGAGGTTAAAGAAACAGACAGACGGTTGCAGCTTTTAAAGTATTGTACTTGCCATCAGTTCCTTCCTTGTTGTAGAAGGTTGTGTCCTTCTATTAAGACTAGCGTGGTATGGATGGGAGTCGCAACTTGAAAAGGAAAGAAGGTACGATAACATTTTGGCAGGAGTTGACAAAACCTTTGAAGAAAATTTGAACAATTCTTTACAGAACTCCTTTAAGAGAAGCCGCAAGTGTGCAAGACTAAAGGAAGAGAAAAGAATCGTGAATCGCGCAGGAACCTCCTGCTAAGCGCCAGAACAGTAATTACCTACTTGCTCACCCTAATCTGGGAAGAGCAGGTAACTCTAGACTATGAACAAACCAAGCAAACGTTTCACAAAGCGATTCTTGACCAGGAAATAAGGTCTAACTTTCTCTATAGCAGAGGTACTACCTGCCTGCCAATTTCAGATTGGTCTTGAATTCGAAGCTGTCGCTTATGGTTTGACTTACTCAAGGCAAATTCGTAGAATTGGTTAAATTATTGCGTACGAGTGTTTTCGTCTTACTGAGCTGTGCACATCAAGTCGCAGGAATGGCTGTCTGTAGCGAGGATTACAAGTTAGACTAATTTCGCAACGGGCTCGCACGCTTTTCTCTACTAGCATTGTTCCTATTTGAATTGAGTTTCAAGAATGAGATAACATGGGCATTGCTAGAATTGCATCTTCTCCTCTTTAGACAGCAGGATATCCTGTGAGCGGTCTGCGATCTTAGAGGTGGTGGGACTGGCCTTTGGCTAAGATGCATGACGCCGAGTGCGCAGGGTTCGAGAAGTCCGTATTTTGGTGTCACGCTTGACGTGGGTAATCTGAGGATAAATCAAGATCGCTGCGCGACATCAGCGATGTATAGTTGGGTCGAACGGTCTATTACCAAGCAGTAGAGATCAAGCAGTAGAGATACGAGACTGCTTTGATGACTGTCGCTGTGGCACTGAAGTCCTGCCCGTGACTATCTCCTTATGCTTTCTTGTTTTCCTATCGCTTACCCGCCGATAGTCTGAGACAATGCTAATGTGGAACAGGAATCGTTGAGCCCAGAGAGCGGCTATCGATGACAGCCGACTTCACGAGGTATCCATTGATCCCCACCATTGGTGAGTAGCAGAAGAGGATAGTTCGTCGAAGCATGCAAGTGCATCCGGGCTATGATGTCTTCTAACTGCGTTTCTGTTTGCCGTGGTTCTTCGGTCGTGCGCGAAACGTTGCGATCGGAATCAATTATTCTTGCCTGAGGCCACATGGGATCATGGCTTGAGACTGTGTGTTCTATTGTATATAAGTTAGGACTAGAACTCAAGATTTCATCGACCTGCAAAGCCACGGGAAATGAAACTTCGAAACTCTTCAGCATACCAAACAGCAAACCCGATTATGGAGTTGCTTTCCGTAAGGCCTTCAGTCGCTCGCGCCTAACAAAGACTCGAGGCGCAACGGCTGGCGTAAGAATTTGCATTGCTCAAGTCGACCCCTCACATCTAGCTTGCGGCGGTTGGCGTGTAGTCACTTTTAAACAGGAGGGCGCATGAAGCGCGAGCCACTCTGATATAGTAACTTGGACGCAAGGGACCTTCAGGTTCAGGGGTGAAGTCAGTCAGTGGTTATTCGTGGATGTGACACATCACCGAATTTGCGACGACCTTCGGTAGCCTAAAATGGGCTCATCACGTGACGTAAACAGGGGTCACGCCGTATTGTGGTACTTGAAGCGGCAACACTAGTGTAGATAGTAGGTACAAGGCATAAGTTGAGAAGTGACTTTCTAGGTTCCCCTCATTGTCAAAGTGGCACGGAAACATCCAATATCTCACCAGTTTCGGATTCCGGGTTTTATTAACTTTGCGAACTACGGTTTCGGTCCAATGATTCACAAGCCACCAATACGTCAAGCTGCTTGTAGCATTCAACAATTTAGGGACTATTCTTATCTAAAGTAAATTACGTGGGTCTACACTGCTTAGGATATTTTACAGCAAAACAGCTCTGTTAAGCAAAGGTATGCAAATGAAATAAAATGAGTTTGTATGAGGAACGAGGTGAACTTAAGAATTAGAAACCTGACTTTTTCGAGTAAATTCTTCTTAATTATTGGCAATGTACCATGAAATCAGTTACGGGCTTGTGGTTAGATCCCTACTCTCGCGCGTTAACGAAATGTTCGGAGGCGAAGGCCCCTTTAGCTCCGACTTTCACTATCAAAGGCGATAAATTTCGCCTAATCCTAAGCTCCCACAAACTTAATATTTTTCAATTTAAGATGCAAAATCTATAGAACAAAACACAATCCTCCTTTCAACAAAATTATGTACTCTATATATATGCCATACATTCCGAAATTAGCATAAAATGGGCTTGTGGTTTAGTGGTATAATTTTCCCTTAGCATGGGAAAGGTCCTGGGTTCGATTCCCAGCAAGTCCAACTTCTTTTTGGCGTCTGTAACAGGATGATTGCACTGCTCTGTGCATCATTTTTGCTACATTGGGGAAGATAGAGGCTGCGTGCTGGTATAATTTTCTCTTGGCATAGACATCTGGTTTGCGAGTATTATCCTTCTAGTAAGATGTTGAAACCTAGCTTTGATCAATATTTCCTAATCTGTTGAGAAATTGTGACAAAAAGGAGCACATTTGCTACCACAATACCACTTTAACATAAAGACATCAGCCTTTGCAAGTAATTGACCTGTAAGAAGAGTACTACTTTTTTGGTTTCTCCTTTCAAACGCCTGTAACTGAGGTATGTAATCTCCACAGTTCTATGGTACAATCCAATCCCTCCCCATCTCTAGCATGGAACGCAAACAAAGTGAGGAGAAACCCGAAATGTTTTCTTTAATTCCCACTTGAGCTTACGATCAGATGAAAGCGCTCTCGTTCCCTACAAACTCTTCCATACTCCTAATTTTCTTAAAACGGAGGCAGCCAAAATGTGTATCCTCCATTCTTCATCCGGAAGACGCTCAGCAAGAAGCTGTACATGCAAAGGAGCACACCGCTCCACAGGAAGACAGCGAATTGTTGGGCTCGTGCGTCGGCAATGCGAGGCACCTTGAGAGCAAGAGAGATAGTAGCAAAGGAGAGGACTCCATCTGGCATCAAAGTGATTAGCCAAGGTTCTATACGCACATACTCTGTTATCACTTACAAATTGCAGCAACAATTTGGGACTCCAATCCAAACTGATTACTGAAACCACCAGCAAAGTAGCTGATTCCTCCTTTACCATCCCCACCCGCGTATTGCACTTTCCTGATATGGTTGAACATATGCCCACTCGTGAACAGGAGAACGGCGATGAGACTGAAGGCAGCCCACAGATTGCGGTTCTGCAGGACAGGGACAATATAAGGAGAGGCGACGGCGAAGAAAGTGATGACACCGAGGACGGCAGTGGTCACGGAGACGATCTTCACATAGTTGATGGGCCGGCGGACAACGGGCTTTGGGATATCGGCTGGCAGTTGACGAGAAACCCAGGCGTGAATCTGCTCGGCAGATTGGGGACTTGAAGCTGTCAGATACTCTAACTTTTTTTTCACGGGAACATAGACGACTTACCCAGCCGTGAAGTCGAATCGGACAGGCTGCGCATCAAGCTTCGCATGCGGGCCAGAGGTAGGATGAAAGTAGAGGAGAACAGGGGCAGTCTGTAGCATCAACTAGCAATAAATGTGAGCGATTCTGCACGATAGTCCAAGGCCAGTCTTTGATCATACCGATTGAAATGTATTCTTTCCATCGACAAAGTCCAATGTTCCATAAAGTAGGCGGCTTGCTCCGTTCTTGTCACCCTTCACCCAACTCTTGCCTAATAAATCCCACTCGGGCTGGAACTCCCTGCAAAGAACACATCCGAACCTTGTCTCCAAAGCCGTAAGCAGCACTGCAACAGAATAATCTCTCGGAGCCTTGGTCAATTGGGTGTAGCTCGCATCGTCCAGCTTCAATGGCCCC
The DNA here is from genome assembly GCA_010093585.1 of Melanomma pulvis-pyrius CBS 109.77. Lineage (NCBI taxonomy): Eukaryota > Fungi > Ascomycota > Dothideomycetes > Pleosporales > Melanommataceae > Melanomma > Melanomma pulvis-pyrius. The sequence continues at coordinate 4,499 of MU002377.1, forward strand.
GAAGACAGCGATTTGGCGCGGAAGTCATCGAATCGGTTGCCAGTGGGTTTCTTGGCTGCTAGGGCAGCAAAAGGGAGGACAGAGGCCGTGAGGATCTGGAACCACCGCATTGTGGATGTAGGATCTGAGTGTGTGGATGGACGGAGCTCTGAAGTCTGGCGATTTGCATGAACGTGGCCTCGAGATCGAGCAACGTAATCATGCCAAGCGAACCGATTTGCAGGGGTACGAAAACGTGACGAGCAATAGAACAGCTGCACGCTTTCCCTGCAAATCAATTAAGGTGCTCTTTCACTGGGAACACTGTGCGCTTCATCTTTCTTCAAAAGACAGGTTTTGCTGCCTTTCGCAAGTATTTACCTCAGCAAAAGGTGCGGTCTTGGCGCGCAGCTACTGGTAAATAAACAACGCGTCAACCGATTACTTGCCCCTCCACTTCAATCTCTACACCCTACCTGTACCTTTCGCATCATTCGGCGAACATAATTAGCACAAGACTGACCAGCATGGAGCCAGATAACAGTCATGAGATTAAAGATGTAAGTGCTTTCGCAATGCATGCAGACGCTACTAATGAATTTGGCTAACACTCCGCCTGCAGCTTCAACATTCGTTACGGACGGCGAACCTTGAGCTAAGCCTCGAGAAGAGCAGAAATTCTGTCGCGATCGTTGCTAAAGATGAAGAAATCCGGAAAATCCGAGTCAACAAATGCCTCCTGCAAGATGAGATCAACGAGCTGCACGAGCAACTCGAGGAGGAGCAAGCACGCGCAGACGAGCTGGAAGAGGCCTTGGATGAGGTGATGTTGCAACTGGATCAGCACAAAGCCGAAGCAGATTCAGTGCAGAATCAGTTCCGGATCCAGGCTCGAGAAGTCACGAACCTCAAGGTAGGCAGACCCGCTGTAGCACGAGGACTCTCTTCCATGTTAACGTACATTCTAGGCTGAGCTAAGAGCTATGGAGAACGTCACTTCCGACTCGAACAAGCTTCTTTCCGAGAAGCTTGCACTCAACCGAGAAATGTCATCGTTACGACCCGAGGTGGAACATCTACGTGCCCAAGTCGAAGCCAATCAAGGATTGCTAGCAGAGAAGCTATCGCTACAGCGCCAACTCACTACCCTACAAGTCGAACTCGAGAACGAGAAGCGAACTGCCGCCCGAGCCTTCGTAAAGCAAGGGAGGAAGGTCGAGCAGGATGAGGAACTCCGAAGCGAATTGGAAGAGCTCCGGAATGAGTTGTCAAGGGAGAAGAAAGACCGATTGAAAGCGGAGACAGCCGGCGAAAAGGCGGAGAAGGCAGCGGAGAAGGTTCAAGCCAATCTCGACACACAGCAGCGGGCAGCGGAGAAGATTCAAGCCGATCTCGATGCACAGCAACAAGTCACAGCGCGAGTGCAAGCCAAACTCGACAAAGCCATGGCAAAAGAAGCCACCAAGGGGAGCAAGCGGGACGCCGAACGGGATGCCCAACGTGAGGCCGAATTAGAGGAGCTTTGTCGAGAGTTGGAGCACGAGAAGGGCTTACGTCAGAAGGCCGAGAAGGCAAGTCAGAAAGGTGGCCAGCGCGATGCTGAGATAGAAGAGCTCCGACAAGAACTCGAACAGGAGAGGCGCGAGCGCCAGAAGGCAGAAAAGGCTATTAAGAAGGCTGGCCAGCAGCCTGAGCCTCAGGCCGATTCGATGCGGAAAGAGCTTGATGAAGAGAAGCGTGAGCGAAAGAAGGCAGAGAAAGAATTCTCTAAATCATTGGCTGAGCTCCAGGGTCGTAACACCGTACTTGACGACAAATTGGGCGCTTTCAGAGAGAAACTTCGGTCGACTAAGGAGAGGCTCAAGGAGGCGGAGGCAAAGCTTGAGAAGGCTCAGAATACCGCTCCGACCACTAAGGCCACTGTTAAGCCTTCGATCGAGCCAGCAGCGAAACTTTCCAAAAACGCGCGCAAGCGTATAGCTGCCTCTGTGGAACCAGAGACTAACCTGGGAACTCCTGGAGACGGATTTCCAGCGAAGAAGTTCAAGCGAGCCACCTCCGTCGCTGCAGCGGGCGACACATCTACTTTCTCCCTCACGCCGTTCTTGAACCGCACTGGAAGCGTCCTACCAGGTAGTCCGACCGAAGAGGAGGAAGCTGCCGAGCATGAAGCTACTCCCACTGCGCTGCCCAAGAAAGCTCCGAACAAGGCCGCTCTGCCCAAGACGAAACCTCTCGTACCATCTGCATCAAACAAGGCCAATGCGAAACCTGCCCCTCGTAGGAAAAAGGCTACAGCGCCCTTACTTGAGCAAGTCGTCGAAGAGGTAACTGAGCATTTCCCAGTGAGAGACAACTCAGAGCATGCCGCCACATCGGTTCCGCTCAAGGACGCCGATGACGGACCCTCTAAGGGCAAGTCCCTTGTGCCTAAAATCAAGGCCCGCAAATCCCTCATGTCATTTGCCAACTTCACAGAAGAGCCCATGGCCGAAAAGAAGAAGAAGCGCAAGCTCGGTGCCGGCTCTGGTGGTGGTTTGGGAAAGACGCTGTTTGATGATGATGAGGATGTTGTCCCTGCTAAACCGATGACTAGCAAAGGTATCTTCGCTGCGCGTGCACTGGGAAAGAGTGTCCTAGGCAAAGGGCCACAACGACCAATTAGTGGCGGGTATAACATGATGTCGGAGGAAAACTTCACATTCTCGCCGTTAAAGAAGGATAGAAGGGGTGCGAGTATTCTGCGGAATTGAGGAGCGTTGCGGCTTGCTTGCTTGATCTACGTTGGTCGATCAAAGCCAGCGTTTGATCTGCCATTTGGGATCTGTAGATATTGCTGTAACGATGGTCGGGAAGCTGCATCTCTGGGCGTATAGCGGTGCTGTCATTTTTGGTGTTATTGGTATTTGTGTAGTAGGAATGTAATGTTCAACCTCATCCACTTCATACCTACCTCAGTCAAGGGTACCTATCTGCAAAGAAAGGTGAGAAGGCCCGACCGCCCAGCTAAACGATTCTACGCCTTCGCCTTCCCATATGGCCTTGCAAAAGAACGGTCCTGCCCGCGTATGCTCAAAACCAGGCAGTGCCAGCAGGCAACATTGCTCCAACATCTGGTCTCACCACAGCCACCCTAGTCTTTGTTCCCAAGAACAAACTCGCCCATTCCCGTCCGCTCGCTCGCTCGCTCACTCGCAGGACAGAATCAAGAAGACGGCTAGACATATCGCACCCTTGGCGCTCTCTCGAGAGCAAAAGCCCCGTCTGCCAGATATACAACAGGGTAGCCCCAAATCAGAATCATCGATTTGGCCCTTCTTCCAGAATATGCAGCCCGTTGCAGCAGGTGCAGAGGTGTTGGAGGCAAACTCGGGAAGAGGGGTGCCAGCAGCTCGGACCTAGGCCTGCGAATCTCATCTCGAGGTATTTTCCCGCTGCACTGCCATGCTTGCCTCCGCTTCGTTTCGTTCGATGGGGGGCGGTGGGGGTTAGTATGGGCACGTAGAGACAATCCTGCTGGGGCGTGGAACTTGCTCGTTGCTTCACTGGTCCGGGGCTTCGTGCGCCCTTGGCTTGTGCTCCCAGATGGGGAAGAGGCGGGTACCTTATCGGACGTGCGAACTGTAGGGGACCCGCAAGGCGGATTCTCTTCTGCGGTTACTGGGGGTTGGGTGTTGGTGAGGGGCTGGCAGGGCGGCATAGGACCTACTGGTGCTGGCGTAAGGGGGTGATGATTGGTCTGGGGCTTGTGTTTGGTTTGCTATGTCTGGGGTGGTGGCCAGGAATTGTCTGGCGACGGTATTGGTGTGGTGGTTTTGTGATTGGTGATCCTGTTAATCTATTGAGGGACTGCGATACTGCTCGTGTTGTCTCTCGGGAGGTACAAAGGGGCGTCATAGGCCAGGACTGACCCTTTTGCAGCGTGGCTAGGTTTGGGTGGGTCCCGTAGGTGGAAACATGCTGTAAATTCATCTCCATGGGAGTGTAGGCTGGGACTCTTCACCGGTTTCGATAGAAGGGGCAAAGGGGCGAAGGATGCGTGCATTTGGATCTACAATGGAAGGATTCATTACGGCTCTATGAAGATGATAGGGAAGAGAAGCACTTCGATACGAGATTGATCATATTACTCTCTGCTCATTCATAATGCTTTGAATTCTGAGAGAAGCAGGTGTTTATAGCCTTGACCATTTAGGAGCGGAAAGAAATCGACAATACAGGAGACTGGGCTTGCTAGAAACAGAGCAGCCAGATTAAATTGCTAATTTGCAACACGTTGGGGACACATCCGTCCAGTCTGCCTTGCAGTTCTTCCTCTAAAACGACGAGATGAATGAAGAACAACGGCGCGAAAAGGGCCAATTGGACAATTGAAGCCTGTTTCGCGCGAATACAGCCTTCGAGACGGCGCGGTAATGAGCTTGATCTAAAAGAGTGATATTCTGGAAGACTAGTTCGAAAATAACGGCGTAGACATGCATCTGCACGGCAGTGTCCTGTGCCTCTTTTGGGCAGTAGCGAGCAAGCGCTTCCATCTCAAACATCTCGCGCGAGGTCCAGGGAGTGCTGAGCGCGAGGAGACCGCACGCCATGCGGCACTTGTCAGAGGCTATAGTGAAAAGCGGCAGTGCTGAATTGGCGCTGACAGCAAACATTGCACTTGTGGCCTTGTGAAGAGTGTTGTTTGCTCACCGGCCGGACCGGAGTCGTCGATTGCACTTCGTTATCAACGTATTCCGCGCAGATTCACGTCAGAGGGCGCAGTTTATATGGTGCATCTTGAGGGAATAAAAAGGGAGGGGAGAAATCGGTGATGGCGAATTACGAGGCAGCCTTGGCCAATTCAATACGAAGCAATCGCAAGTCTTCCAAATGTGGTAATCGCCACTAGTTCGATCCAGGACCATGAAGCGAAGATGTTGAAATGTTGCCTCAGGAAATTCTATCTGGCGTTAAGAGCCGCCTGCGCCATGTGTGGATGTTCACGCCGTCCGAGCGAGTGGGTGCCTCAATAGGGCGTAAGGTCTCCCTCCCCAGCCTCGCCCTGATTCTCCCATGCCTCTTTGAACGCACTCGCCACAGAGGGCTGAGCGCAGCTCCGACTTGGAGCTCACTCCTCCGCCGTGAACTGAGTGTGACGCACGACCAACTAATCATGCCCGGCATCTTGGTGGGCCGTCTTGACGTAGTCGATCAAGAAAGTCTAGGGCAATTCAGCCTTGGGAGAAGTCTTCACATCATAGCCATCTCGTGATCTTCGGTGGTGTGGACCGAAACAGAGGATAGTGGTCGCTTCTGCGGCCGCCTTAGCCGTCTCCAGGGCTGTCGATCCAACGTGGCGCCTGGCCGAGATTCTTAGGCCTTCTATCAGCGCGGAGCAAGCAGCATCCAGCATCAGATCACGCGGCCTTGAGCACCGGGATGCGATGGACTGCAGTCGTCAAACACGGCGGGAGTTTCGGATGTGGCCATAACCCAGAGCTTGACAGCGGCATTTCCTGCTCTTGAGAATTGCCGCAATGCAGCTGGCTGTCAAGAATCCTGGCGTTGCGGCGGGAATAATGGCTCACGTCCTGAGCAACTGTGCACTTCGCCTTGCGATCAATGGTGCTGATGTTGGCAACGGGTGGACTGGTGGGATGATGGAGCACAGCCCCCTTGGCCAGTTCCAAGCCCCGGCAAGGCAGGTGCTACCCTTGTAGCGCCGATAGGGCGTATCGTGCATCGAACCCTAGCTTCCCCGCTTTCGCGTTCAAAAGTATAAAGTACATTCACATCGTCCACTGAACCGCTCCTTCACATTGCCTCTCGCACACATTCGCGCCACCACAACTACCACTGCAATTACAGCTGCTGCTGCCCATCTTCCCCACGCACTTCCACCCCCAGTCGCCAAAACGTCTTCCTCACGAGCAGTACTCAGAGACTCATCCACCGTCGAGTCTGCCACCATAGCAACCATGAGCGACCACGGAAAAGCATCCGCCAATGGCACCGGCCCAAGCACCCTCGCCAGTGACCCTATGGTCAAGGTCCAGCCACCGCGCCGCGAAGACCTACAGCCCTCGTACGCGCGCGTTATCAAGGCCGACGACGCCGATGAGGACATGAACGGGTGGTATGGAGGAATGATCAACACACTCGGGTCGTGCATTGGCACACTGGGCGCCGTTCCGTGCTGCATCGTCTGCCCGAATCCATACAAGTCAGTCAACCAGGGAAAGGTTGGCCTAGTGACAAAGTTCGGACGCTTCGCACGCGCGGTGGATCCCGGTCTTGTCAAGATCAACCCGCTATCCGAGCAGCTCATCCAGGTCGATGTCAAGATACAGATTGTCGGTATGTAAACCCGCGCGCCATAGAACCATTCAAGGGAGATATAGCTAACCCACATACAGAGGTCCCGAGGCAGGTCTGCATGACCAAGGACAACGTCACGCTCAATCTCACTTCAGTCATCTACTACCGCATCACGTCTCCACACAAGGCAGCCTTTGGCATCTCCGACATTCGCCAGGCGCTCGTCGAGCGCACGCAGACCACGCTGCGCCATGTCATCGGCGCCAGGGTTCTCCAGGACGTCATTGAGCGCCGCGAGGAGATTGCCCAGTCCATCCGCGAGATCATCGAGCACATTGCCCACGGCTGGGGCTGTGAAGTCGAGTCGATGCTCGTCAAGGACATAATCTTCTCAGAAGATCTCCAGGAGTCTCTCTCCATGGCCGCGCAGGCCAAGAGGACCGGCGAGGCCAAGGTCATCGCCGCGCGTGCTGAAGTCGAGTCTGCAAAAGTAAGTTCAATCCACTCTATTGCTCCTCACAGACCCTGACCACTAATCAAATTACAGTTGATGAGACAAGCGGCGGACATATTGTCATCAGCTCCCGCTATGCAGATCCGATATCTCGAGGCAATGCAGGCTATGGCTAAGAGCGCCAATAGCAAGGTTATTTTCCTCCCTGCCCAAAACCAGACCGTGCAATCCCAGCTTGCGCAGGCCGAGGCCTCGGGCGAGGGACCCAGCAATTACGGCGCCGGCAGCGCGCAGCAAGAGTATGGCCACAACAACGCTGGATTCCAGAGCGCCATCAACTCCAACGTCATTGAGAACATGTAAACGCAAGTGTTGACGCTATACGAGGGTGGCCGAACTTCAATGTTATCCAGTTTCTTCCCCTTCTTCTTTGTATTCCTACTCTTCATCTCGTCTCAAACGAAAATGTCTGAAGTTGGGAGGATGATTCCGAATGGGTTGGGCCCAGGCTTTTAAAGAGGACTTGTTTTTCATTATGTTTCGTTATGTTTCCTTGCTCTTTTCGTCTTATCTTCCATGATACCCAATTGGCGTCTTATTACCCGGTCACTCGCTTTCAGTACGTAGTCATCTATGATAATGTAATAAACGCCAATGATGAAATCGAAATCTCCCTTTGCCAGTCTTGTATAGTAGGTGAATGGACCTGGACCTCAAGAGTGGCGACGAACAGGCATCTCGACATTACCACGTCGAAGCTACGGGCGTCGTTGTATGTTCAACGAAGCCCAGAGATGTACACTCTAACCATGCGGGAGACGGCGCCGAAGCAGATCCAAGTTCGCCTTTCTCCACGCTCCTTTCCGTCATCCGTTCGTCAGTACCACACTCACAACCGACCTCTCGACGCCCAATAGCGACCTCCAATCGCGTCTAAAAAACGAATTATGTCCCCTTGATAAAAGCTACATCACTGCATCAACGGACGAGGACAATCCTCCTAAAGGCGTCTAAGCCGCGAGTCTAGAGAGACATTACCTCTGCAGTTCCTGCGCGGCTTGCCTGGAACTCAAACTCCTTGGCCGTCTTCTTCGACGCGGGTCGGTGCTTCTCCAACGCAGAGGCGAAGCATCTTGTCTTGTCTTGTCTTGTCTTGTCTTGTCGGTGGGTGGATGGCCACAAGAGGTGCACCGCTTCAAAGGGGTGGCGGAGCTTCGACTATGAGGCGTTGTAGGCGTTGGGGTTGGGATGTTGTTCTGGGGCGAGTGTTGTGCGCTTGGTGGGGCTCGTTGGGGCGGGTTGTGCTTAGGTAGGAGGGAGGGGGAATGGTGCGAGGCGTGGGGAGAGGGGAGGAAATGGCGAGGCGTGGGGCAATATAGAGAGGTGGATGTGAAGGTGAAGCTGAAGGTGAAGATGAAGGTAAAGAAGCAGTGTGCACAGTATAATAAAAGAACAAGAGACAACTTCAATATTCCAGACGAGATAACTGGACTATTTCTTAATAGTTACTCATGAATAACTAGCTCCTTTGTAGGTGAATTGATAGTTTGAAATTACGGCTTGATTACAACAGAGACTCGAGCGAGTACAGCTGTCTTGTGATACCAAATACGGGGGCTAACTCTGATATGTACATACGTACAAAGCAAGGAAGCAGAGGGGTTTTAAAAAAAAAAATGTAAACGTAACGATGAGCGCATGTCCTGTGCAATCCCTAGCCTGTACAAAGCTCTATGATTCCCCCATCCCCTTGTATGTATTCCCTCTACGATATTTTCTCTACAAAAAAACGACCTAAAAAGGGACGACGATCCCAAGACGAGGGAAGAGAGAGACACCCGAAGAAAAAAAAGGAGAGAAAGAAGGCCGTTTTCATTCGCACTGTCAAAGAAACCCCTGGTGGGCAAAAAAACTAAAAAACAAAGCATTATGTAACGCCGTCGCTAGGAAGTCCCCGTTGTAAGGGGGAATAGGGTACTCCGAGTCTTTGATGTTCCCCAGCCAGCCAGCCATGATATCCGACCCCGCCCCTCCCGATGCAGAAATAGGTAGGAAATGAAGTAGGCAGTGTACAAGGTGGACGCTAACGTTTGGACCCCAGAATCGACTACTGGCGAGAAGCCGGGTTCTCGCCAAAAGGGGAGAATGGCTTCGATGCAAATGCAAGAGCGATATATCCAGATTGCCATGTGATTGAGCTATCTTGCCATACCTAGGTGGAACGCAAATAAATGCCAAAGACACGACGTGGTAGGGTATGTGCCCCTATTAGTGGGATTCGTGATGATGAAGGGTATCTATAGGAAATCGGATTTGCGCTTTCCCTGCAGAAAGTCTCGCGTGAGCTCGAAGCTAAACCAGCTGCTGGCCATGCTAGGTGCTACCTTGAGGAGATTCGGGACGATGCCTTTGTACAAGCCCCTCAACCCCTCTGTCTTGACGATCGAAGTGAGAGCATGCCATATGCCGTTGTACTGAAATCCCATCCCAGACATGGTGTTGATCTGAAATCTACGGCGAAGGACGTCGAATGGATATGTGCATGTCTGTGCAACGGCTCCAGAGACGGCGCCGGCTGCCAGTTTCCCTGCCGCACTCGGGTCTTTTTGGCCTTCCACGGTGAAGTATGTACGCATGATTTCATACGTCATGAAGTTGAGCCCGACATAGGGAGCTACGCCGGCCACGGTAGGGAGGATGCCCCGATATAGCGCAGTGAAGCCGCCCTCGTTCTTGTACATGTCCTTCATAACACCCCACATCCCGGGCAGTTTCTTGCCGGCTTCTTTCTTGAGGCTATCGAACGATGCGGATTGGATCGATAAACGTGTGCGGACGATGTCGAGAGGATACGTGCAGGTGACGGAGGTGATTCCGGCAAGGCCGCCACACAAAAGTCGCTGGTAAGCACCCAATGCACCTCCAGGCTCGCTTTCGAACAACTGCGTTTGATTAGTGAGAAGGTTCTATATCGTGGCAGTCGACCTCGGCTCTCCCGAAATTTGGCTCGACCGCCACAAACCACAAAGTGCTACTCACCCTCTTATAAAGATTGTACGCGCCGAATTGTACAGCCGAGTAGGGCACTATCCGTATGCAATTGGTTCCATTGCCGGCCATGAAGCCTCTCCAGCCCTCGTCGCGCCACATCTTCGCCAGCGCCTTGTGGACCGACATCTTGTATTCATTCCGCCCCACGCTTTGGACCTGAAACAGAATCTTCAGTCGTTCTAGGGGAGATACGACTGTCCGCGAGACGGCACCGGCTACACCGCCTGCTATGAAGGATGCGAGGAAGGGCTGGGCAACAATCTCTTTGAAGCGCTCGAGGCCGGAATCGCCGCCGGGGGGTATGAGGGGGGCAGGCTGTTGAAGGGGTCAATTGAATTTGGGGTCATTGGGTTGCATGTCTGCACATACGTTGCCGCCAGCGCCTGGTGCTGAGCTCACCGGCGACGGTCGCGCCACCGATGACTGTGATGCGCTCATCGTGGCCGCTGGAGCGCCAAGAGAAGGAGAGTGGCAGAGGCGGCAAGCGGTGCACACCTAGAATGCGTTGGCACCTAACGAAGGGAAAGAGAGACGGTAGGACGCGAAAGGGAGCTCATGGGTCGTCGTCGCGGCGGAGGTGTGGTGGGACGGGGACTGGGCGGGCCGCCGGCAGTGAACAGATATAGAGAGCGGCTGCTGCGTCGGCCATCCACGGGATCGATAGAAATAACAGACAGCGGAGGCGAATTGGGGCGTGGGAGCGGCAGCAGTAGCGCTTTGCGGGGAATGTGTGAATGCGTGTTGAAGTTGAGGCTGCGACGCGGGAGACAGGAAGGCCTTGAGGGTTTAGCGCGTGCAAAGCTAACAAATGACCGCTTGCACTGTGTGGCAGAGCTGACTCTCTGGAGCATTTGCCGGTCTCCGTCTGTCACGCACTGGGGCCGGGCTTTCAGAGGCGTCTGCATGGCTGTCAAGCCCAGGGTGAGAATTCACGATGGTTTCACCCAGTACGAATCATGTCCAGCCGGTGCGCCTTGCCTCGTCCGCCTCTGGGACACAAGACTATTGTGAATGTGACCGCGTCACGGCCAGCCAGTCACGGCCGCACAGTCAGCTTCTACACGGCCGTTCCTCACTGCTCAAGCCGGGCAAATGGCTACATCAAGGGCTGCAGCTGTGTGCGGCACCACACGCGGCGTTTGTTGTGCGGATTGGAACAGCCGACGGAAAGCTCCCGCGATGACCAAATGAGGCTGTCGCTGGCGCATACGCAGCATCTCAGTCCAATACAGGCAGACCTGGCTCTGTCCAGGCCTTCTGTCCTGCTCCCATTCCATACAAAGCGGGGTACATGGGCGCGGCCGTGGAAGAAGCAGTGAGTTCGAATTTCGAGTGGCCGAGGCCGCGCGAGAATAAGTCGGAGCCCGCCCTGGACCAGACTGCCTCTTCGATGTGCCGGGCGACTGTTTGGGAAGGTGTCCTCGTGTGGCCTGATAAGCTGGAGGGCGTCGACGAGGCCGCCGGGCTGCCCAACTTCAGTCTCTCCGAGTTCGAGATAGTGAGGTTGAAGGCCGAGAGAGCCCTGGATGCCTGGATGCCGGGTCGTCAAAAGTGGCGCATGCCCGGCGATCCACAGCCACGTCTCCGCGATTCCAAAAGTTCACAGGCGACGATGCGCTCCACGCTCACGTCTCCTTCATGCTCTCGCCGCGCCTCTTCCGCCAGCTGACGGACAGCCTCTTTTTGGGCTCTCAGTCCAATCCTGCGGCAAGATTTTGTCTTGCTGCCAAATGTGCTGCCTGCTGTGCCCGTAATCGTCCCATTGCGGCCGCCATCCGGCATGCTTCTTCTTCATCCTCGACGAGATGGAAATCGCGTCAGGGCAACGACTTCTTCGCCCGAGAGGCCAAAGTCCAGGGTCTCAAGAGTCGGGCTGCATTCAAGATTCTTGAGGTGCCACAACTCGGCTGCAATAACGCGGGCTAGATGCTGATGCGCTGCTCTAGATGAACGAAAAGTACAAACTCTTCAAAGCTGGGCAGACCGTGGTTGATCTAGTATGGATGAATTCCATCTTGTAGAGAACTAGTCCTAACGGATACTTAGGGATTTGCTCCGGGCTCATGGTCCCAGGTCTGATTCAATATATCGATTCCATTCCATTCCCATGTCTAATGGTCTCCCAGGTCGCGGTCAACCGTACATCCCCCAACGGTCGTGTCATTGGCATCGACATAATCCCTACACAGCCTCCGAAGGGCGTCTCCACAATTCAAGGCAACTTTCTGTCACCAACAATACAAGCTGAAGTAAGAGCATACGTCCAAGACCCCGATCTCGGTCGACCCCGGAGAGAAATGTCTTCAGCAGCAGACAGTGCAGGACTCAGTGAGGAAGACTTGGAGGAGGTAGAACGAGGATACATCGACATAGAGCGAAACGCAAATCTGGAGGGAGTGGAGGCTGAGACAATCGGTCAGCCAGGAGCCGAGCAAACCGAGCGAGCCTCGGGAACTCCAGCTAAGAAACTTTCTATGAAGGAAAGAGACAAACTGCTTGGGAGGGTTGTCGATGTGGTGCTGAGTGACATGTCCGAACCCTGGGACCAGACGACTGGGTTTTATAAAAAGAGTCTTAGTGACCCGTACTCCAGGATGATGAACACAAGTGGCATTACATTCAAGGATCATGTTGGCAGCATGGTAAGCTCTCGTACACCCCGGTTCTAGGAGAGTCAGAAGAGCTGCTGACGTCTATGCAGGATCTATGCATGGCTGCGTTGACGTTCTCTTTCGATACACTGCGCACTGGCGGCCACTTCTTGTGCAAATTTTACCAGGGTTCTGAAGACAAGGCGCTAGAGACGAAGTTGAAGCGGCTGTTTGCAAAGGTGCATCGGGAGAAGCCTGACTCATCGAGAAGCGTACAGTACCCTGGTCTCTTCGTGTTCGTCTCTCGCTCACATGACGTAGGAGTCCAAAGAGGGATACTTTGTAGCCCTGCGTCGAAAGGAGAATCCGACCAGGGAGGAGGTCTTCCGGTAACACTCATGTATCTCGTTTTGTACTTGCCCATGTTGGATACATTGCCGATGCCGAATGCTGGGACATGGCAAAGGCGGCCTCGTGATTCCGGCCCAAGATATGGTCTTACCCGTGGGGGAGTATACTACATCAGATCCGCAGCGTCCGCGTCATTGAGCCAGCACCGGCCAGACCGCTTACGCTCTTGCGAGGACAGCCTACGAGACAGTTGCACACGCCGCCAGTTTCACTACGAAGGTGTCACAATCGTGAGGGATCTTTTACGTAGGTAGTACCGGTGGCCTCGCTGGGGGGCCCTGGGCGTGGCTGGAAGACGGGATGGAGTTGGTTGGGTCTTTGGGGCACGAGGGTTGGCGCTGGACCAGCCGGCTGCGAGCAACCAGGACTGGTCTGGGGAACTGCAGCAAGCGTCCGGCATCTGGACGCATCTCGTCCACCTGAGTTCCGTTTTGACTATATTCTCCGTAGCGGAGCCAAGCGCGGGACAGGGATTGTGTGGCGGTGGACGTTGCTTTGTCGAGGGCGCAATGAATGTGGAAACAGCCGGGCAGGTCCTGACGAGATATGGATTTGCTGGGACCTGACCTGTCAGACGTGTCTGGCCGTGTGTTCTGCCCTCTGCCTGCTTCGTGCTTCGTGCTTCGTGCCCGGTGTCCTCTTGCTGCTGCTGCTGCCGCCCTCGCCGGCCTGGTGCTGAGGGCCGGCCTGGTGTTTCGGCGGCGCCACCAGGTCGTGCGTGCAGGGGCCGAGAGGACTCGACGGGCGAGGAGACCTAACCTTATCACACCCGCACGCAATTCCTTTGATCATCCCATCCCATCAATCTAAAGCGCGCTGTACGACGTGCCAATGGTTTCCAGTGCGTCCGATGGATTACCAAACTTTCAATAGCCAACAGCACCTGCCCACCTCGTTCGGCGGTCCGTTCTCCACCCCGTCTGCAGCACACCTCGCCCAGCCCACCGCACATTCCCCGCAACATCAACAGCTGTACGCGGATCCACAGGGCCGGCTCCAGCAGTCAACCCCATCGCCGTTCCCCTACACCCAGCAGTACACGCCCAATGGCCAGCCCGGTGGGTTCGCGCCCGTGGGTGGCGCTGCTGCCAACGCCATGATGCAGCCTGGCCTGTCGCATAACCAGAACCAGCTTCACCACGCACGAGGTAAGCCGCAGTGAGGAGCGGCGTTTCCCCCGCCGTCCTGATCTCCC
>MU002378.1:0-18395 GCA_010093585.1 Melanomma pulvis-pyrius CBS 109.77
TTGACTGGCACGCACACCGGCACACACACCGGCCATGGTGGTGGATTGACAGGAAACACGTACGGTTCAGACCCTACTGGTCCTCACGATTCTCGACTTGGAAACCAGGCTGATCCACGAGTTGACTCCAACCAAGTCGGAAGTTATGGCAATACTACTGGCACTCACACTGGTACGCACACTGGCACGCACGGTGCCCACGGCGGTGGATTGACTGGAAACACGTACGGTTCTGACCCTACTGGTCCTCACGATTCTCGTCTTGGAAACAAGGCTGATCCACGAGTTGATTCTGATCACGTCGGAACCTACGGCAACACCACTGGCGGTGGATTGACTGGAAACACCGGCACCCATGGTACTCACGGCACCCATGGCGCGCAAGGTACTCACGGCACAGCTGGAGGATTGACTGGCTCACACCTCCCCGGCCCTGCAGCCAACACTGCAGGCCCGCACAAGTCCGACTTGTTGAACAAGGCTGACCCTCGCGTGGATGCCGATCTCGATGGTAGCAAGACCTACGGCGGCAACAAGACGTACGGAAACTAATTGTTTCATTTACTATACCCCATACCTGGCTGCATACCCGGAAGGTATATTCCGAAGATGGATGATGACTGGGCTTCCGAGAGCGAATGTATTAGTATTAGTGTCAAATGAATAACGATTCTCCATACAATGAATGCTTGGGCTTAGTGCGAATCGTGCTGTTGAGTGTGATCACTCTCGAACGAGGAGATTTGAGCAATATGTCTAGGAATGAACCGAAATCACCGAAATCAATATGATTGTACCGTTGCCTTCGAACAAGAGAGAGAGCTAGCAATTTTGAAAGACCATTTTGGTCTCCCGCAAGGAGGTGGATAGCGTCTATGTCAACCACATAAGTGCTTTGCAGGAGTAGCCTATTCGTTTTGCCCACTGACTAAAATCGCCTATGGGATATCCCTTAGAAAATTCCAGCTCCTTCGTATACTACCTTTAGAAATAGTTCTTTAATGGGCTGGATTGATCCATATAACCAGCGTAGAACCTGGCCACGTAGTCGAAGCACTTCTTCGACTTGGGCCTCAGAGGGCTGAATAGAAGTTGTAGAGTATGTACTGGACGCTGCTACCTCCGACTGAATATTTAGGATTTCGAGTGAAAAAGCATATGTCCTCGAGGCTTCCTGCTGGAATTGACGGTCCGATAGAGTGCTTGATCAGAGGTGACATTGCGCAATAAGAAGGGGGATGGAATAGTTTTCTAGCACGCAAACGAGGAATGTGCATATGGATATACAAACTCACCAGCATACAGATAAAACTCTGATGAACAAGACAAGCAAGAGTCCCTCCCCTGCTCCCTAAGCGATACGTAATGTCGCGCATGACTCGCGCCTGCAATCGAGCTTGGCCTCGCGCAACCCAGCCCCACCAACTTCCTCGCGCGCAACGCCTAACTGCCTGCCACCCGACAACCTCAAGATGCAGTCCTTGCCAGACGCACGCCAGCAGTCTTTCGAGGAGCTTTACGGCCCTCCCGAGAACTTCCTTGAAATCGAGGTACCCCGCGCCCACGTCCGAGAACCCCTCACAAAGCTCACTTCTATCACAGGTCCGTAACCCAATGACACATGGCGTCGGCCGGGGCATGTACACTACCTACGAGATCGTAATGCGCACGAACATCCCGGCATTCAAGCTCAAGTCCTCTTCCGTGCGCCGCCGGTATAGCGAGTTTGAAGCTTTCCGCGACATCTTAGAACGCGAATCGGCACGGGTCACGATACCGCCGCTCCCAGGCAAGGTGCTTACGAACCGGTTCTCGGACGATGTGATTGAGCATCGCAGGGAAGGATTACAGCGGTTCTTGCAGATTGTAGTTGGTCACCCGTTGCTGCAGACTGGAAGCAAGGTGCTTGCAGCGTTCGTACAAGGTCAGTGGATGCTATAGTTCGGCGACGAAGGCTAGAGCTGACTATTTCAGACCCGAACTGGGACCGCCATGCGTGGTAGCTATGATATACACTCGATATTCTTCTGTGAAATTCAATACCCTTCTACACGCGCCCTGATACTCGATTGGTGCGCGGTCACACGACAGTCACGAGCAGGAACAACGGCATGGAGGAACAGCTTAGATGCAGCGTGGCTGAGGCTTGAGGTCCTTTATTTGATTTGGAGGCATATTACTGCGTCGAGAATGGTTGGCATGGGACGAGGCGGGTTCGGGTGGTACTCTATCGTTGCCCACAGGAGAATTTGTTTATCCTTTTAGGAATAACTTTCAGAAATTATTCACCATGCGTCAACGTGAGGTACGCATGCTTCTTCCTCTATTGCTGTCCACGTTTAGCAACGGCCGTCTGCTTCCAAGCCAGGCTAGGCTCAAAACTTCGTGAACCCCGTGAAGCTCTTCAATCCTTCAAGGAGTGCAAAAGCAAAACAAGCTACACAAGCTACAGACGTTACACAAGCAGAAGACAACTTCTCACCCTAGGTTTGGCGCAAATGCGCCCATCAACACCCCACGCGCTAGCGAAAGTAGAGCGATTGGTAAATAATTGTCACGCCGAAAGTCTTGCTTGAGAGCATGCCGTCTTTGCGCTAGCGATCTAACGGCAAGGCGCGGGGATGAAAAAAAGCAGACGTCGGCGAACCGTCCTCGAACATTTAAACCCGCGCTTCCCAAACTTTCCTCTTCCCTATCCTCGAAACGAGAAAAGCGGAACCATGGGCATTCCATCGACACAGGCGTCAAACGCCATCATCTACCTCACCTACGGAGCGTTCCTGTGCGTCGGTATACGTGCCAGTCGACCATGCGCTAACATAAGGACAGTGTCACTGGGTGTTACATCGCGTGGCGATTGCGACACCAGTCCAAGACAGAATGGCTGTCCAGCAACGGGACTCAAAAGGGTTAGAAATCTATGCATAGCCATACCCGCATTGTCGCGACTTTGATCGCATCTCATGGCACAACGCGTCGGAAATGCAGAAGCTGACGATTTCCAGGCCTTCCGCTTGCTCTTAATTTCATAGCATCGGGTGAGTGCTTCCACGCGACGGCGCTTCGAGCGTGAAAAAGGGCAGCGGCAGCATCGGTATCACCGCATTTACCACCCAATCGATGATGTGTGGTGGGGTGGCGCGTAGGACGGCATGAGATTCGGTAATAGGTTCGTATTGAGATCTCTCACGGGGGTTGCCCTTATGACTGCGTGCTGGCGTCTGCCCTTTCGCAGGGTCGAATGGTGCGTCGTCATAAGAGCAACTTCTGTGCGGCTACACTACGGGTGCAGAGTCAAGATTGGGGCTGAGATGCTGCATCTGCAGTATTTCGAGCCAGTCGAGACGAAGCTGAGAAAAACCGTATGAACTCGATCAAGATAATACTTGCGTGAGGAATGTGCTGCCGCTTTTCCACTCTCCCTCGAGCTCCTTTCCTTCATACTTTTCAAATGCTGACCTAGGACGATTAACAAATAGCTCTCGGATCTGGCATTCTTTTCACCTACCCTCAGATCGCTACTATTTGTGGAGTCCAAGGGCTGGTCGTATACGCACTATCGTCAGCTCTGCCGCTTCTTGTCTTCGGTTTCCTTGGACCTATCATCAGACGCAAGTGCCCTGATGGCTTCGTCTTGACCGAATGGACGAGGCGCAGATATGGGACTATTGCGGGCCTGTTCCTCAGCCTCTGCACCCTCATTACAATCTTCTTGTACATGGTCGCTGAGCTCTCTGCTCTACAACAGATCATTAACGTTCTGACCGGATTGGATGGTCTTCCGGCCGTCATTGTGCAATGCTCAGTTACGACCATATATACGTGTACGATTGAAATTACCGAATATGATTAAGGTATCAGACTGACGAAGTGTAGCGATCGGCGGATTTCGGGTCTCTTTCATCACAGACAACATTCAAGGTGCTATGGTTGTAGGTCTCATCATTCTCGGCGTCATCTCCGTCGGAGTAGAAACCCACATCGATCGCAGCCTGATTGAAAAATCTGGCTTCCTCGAATCAAGTCTTCTGGGATGGCAACTCATCTACATTCTCCCGGTCGCTATTCTTACAAACGACTTCTTCCTCTCGGGCTTCTGGATGCGAACATTTGCTGCGAAAACAGATAAGGACCTCTGGATCGGCGTATCCGTTGCTAGTTTCGTGAGTACACTCACTCGAGCC
The DNA here is from genome assembly GCA_010093585.1 of Melanomma pulvis-pyrius CBS 109.77. Classification (NCBI taxonomy): domain Eukaryota; kingdom Fungi; phylum Ascomycota; class Dothideomycetes; order Pleosporales; family Melanommataceae; genus Melanomma; species Melanomma pulvis-pyrius. The sequence continues at coordinate 4,185 of MU002378.1, forward strand.
TGGTGGTAAATTAACTTTCGAACACATCTAATACGGGACTAGGCTGTCTGCATAATTCTCACGCTGGTTGGTGTAAGTGGCCTTCTTGCCGCCTGGTCGGGGGCTTGGCCTCTTGATGATGCAGAGAACGGCTATCTCGCCTTCTTCCTCCTGCTCGGCCAACTACCTGCGTGGGTGGTGGGCGTCGTGCTCCTTATGGTTGTGTCACTGTCAACTGCAGCCTTCGACAGCTTCCAAAGCGCGATGATTAGCACCGGCAGCAACGACCTTTTCCGCAACAAGCTCAATCTTTGGGCCATTCGAGCCCTTGTTGTGGTATTTATCGTCCCCGTCATCGTTGTCGCCTTGAAGAGTCCCGACATCCTGCAGATCTTTTTGATCAGCGACCTTGTAAGCGCTGCAGTCGTACCTTGCCTAGTCATTGGTCTTTCCGATAAATTCTACTGGTGGAGGGGCTTCGATTTCGTAGTCGGTGGACTCGGAGGCATCTTCACCGTCTTCCTGTTCGGCTTGGTCTACTACAACGGCGACGCGAACTTGGCCAGCAACTTACTTCTCCTCCAAGGCGGCTTATATGCCAATGATTGGAGCGCCTTTGGTGAGTTGTTCCAAGCCCACTTCCCGGGTGTCGTTTCGGTGCTAATATCTGTCAATAGGCGCCTTTGTCGCTGCACCCATAGGTGGCCTGCTCTGGGGCTTCGGAGCATGTGGTCTGAGACTTGCTGTACTCTATGTTATCTCTAGGATCAGAGGTCATCGATTCGACGCGTTGGATCGCCCTGTTCCCCTGGTAACATACGAGGAGGCTGAGCATGAAAGGGTTCTGGAGACAAGCGATGAGGCAAAGAAGAGTGGGAGGTTCTTCTAAATTTGTGTGATTGGCTGCTATTAGGAAGGACTGTGTGATCGGAGGCTTCTTGGGGTTGTTTCTTAGAATCGAAAGTAGTAGACGAGGAACTAATGGAAATAGCGTGGGAAGATGGAACAAATTGTATAAGGAAAGGATAATTGGTAGAAGAATGAGATAAGAACAGTCGTTCGTTTGGTTTTCATGGTGCATTTTCACCTGTACTTGTGGAAATATTTTTCCAGTCTGATTATGAGGATGCATCTACTTGCAGACTTGATCTCTTATTCTAGTTTTAGGATTGAAAGACGTTCAAAACTACGAAAGAAAGCTATTACATCGTGTATGAGAAAGTTGTTCGCCACGATGTGATGAAATGTTTTCTATGAACATTCACCACTCAGGGCGTACAAATAGATCCGGATGAGGCAGGTGGGGTGAGCTAGGTGGGGTGGATTGGCAGGGGGCGAGCCTTGGCTGGCAAAGCCTCGCAAAAGTTTCGAGGACGCGACAGCATCAAAACTCGCCGTCAGCATTATCAGGCAGCCATTGCGTATACAACGAACTACGACTTCTCGAACCTGAAATCTACGTACCACCTCCGTTAGAATCTCTTTATCTCTCTGCGCACTGTCCTCGTCTCTTCCATTTACTGCCACTTCGCGCCCGGGAACACCCACCTCGATATCGTCAACATGAACATGCCTGACATGCCAGTCAATGTTCCCGTGGACGACCCGAATGCGGATACAGAATGGTGAGATGTACCTCTCTCTTAGACTCACGCATCTTATTAACAAGGGCTTGTGTAGGAACGATATCCTCCGCAAGCATGGTGTAATACCCGAGAAGCCACCGTCGCCCACGCCCATGATCGAAGAAGCCCTACAACAAGCCCGAACACTAGCCCACGAAAACCGGTTGGAGGGGAAAGATTTGGACGAGCTTGCGGAGCTAGAGGACGACGAGGAGGACGCGTTTCTAGAGCAGTACCGGTATGCTGGACAAGCCCGCTGCGGCGCGGTAGTGCTAGACTGACTGTGTTGTAGGAGGAAACGATTCGAAGAGTTATCCACCATCACTGCTGCATCTGTATTCAACCAGGTGTATCACCTTCAGAAGCCGGACTACTCCAAAGATGTTACGGAAGCATCGAACAAGGCTTACATATTTGTTCTCTTGACATCATCCCAAGGCACCAACGTCGAATCCCGCATCTTGATCGAAATATGGAGGGAGCTTGCGCAACGATTTGGAGACGTCAAGTTCTGCCAGATTCGAGCAGACCTCTGTATCGAGGGCTATCCGGACAAGAACACGCCAACTGTGCTGGTCTATAAGGATGGAGACATTAGGAGACAGATTGTGACGTTACGCGAGCTTCGCGGAACGCACACAAGTACAGCAGGTAAATCAATTTTGCTTCATTCATACATCTGCCGAGTGGAAGGAAGCATGCTTTGAGTCATAGGCACTCGCGGAGCCGTATCAGACTTACTGCCATCAATCATCCAATAGCTAGCAGAAGTCGCCTGCATTGCTCGATTACTGCAACAAATTTGCTAACTCTCATAGACCTAGAGAAGGTATTAGCGGACGTTGGCGCAATCCGTCCAACCGATACACGCTTACAGCGTAAGAAGGAGAGCACCGAGACTAGCTCAAGCAAAATTCGGCAAAGCAAGACGGCTGGAGAAGACGATGATAGCGATTGGGATTGACAACAGACACGTTGCCGACTGCGTGGCTACAGGCAATGTGCCTTTCATACACTTCGGGCGAATTGGAGATTCTGATCCTCCTTTAAGCTTCAGGTCCTGTTTATCAAAGTCACGGAGAGATCGACATCAGGGCGAGTCGTCGCCGAAAAGCCTTAGAGCGCAGAGCCGTAGAGCACAATAATCCCCCAATGGCAAGCGACGAATGACGACGGGCATGCACTGAGGTTGGGGCTTGGGCATGAGAAGCTCGGGAGAAAATTCCTCGCGAGGCCGCGAGATGCCCATCAGAGATCTTACAGGTGTCCGACAGTGCTCGAATAGACGACTTGCATGCTCAGTATCGGCAATACCTACGGGCTATGCAATTTGATGAGGAAGCACTACCCCGCCCATCATGCACCTGTGGACTGATTGTCGATTATCTAACTGCATGTCTTCCCTGCTGCAGCTTAGATAAAAGCCCTCATACAAATTTTGCTGTGCTGACACTCCGGAAAACTCTGCTGACTCGGCCAGCTGCACGATGAACGCAGCGACAGCGCACAGGGGTTGGGCCCTTGTCCCCACCCACCTGCATATCCCAACTCCAATCAATGTAGCATTCGCTTGAGGTCTCCCGCAGGAAGAGCTTCGGGTCGACTATGAGCGGTGTGGAGGAAGGAATGGAGGGAGATTCAGGCAAAACGACCTCCACCAACACAAGGCAGCCAGCGCAACCCCCACTCTCGATATTGCGAATTCCTCAAAGAGACCATCATCACCACGTGCAGGTAACAGATACTGACGACATTTTTTCCCGCGCTGACGATGCTGGTAATTTATCTGTTCGACCAATTGACAGTGCCTCCTTGCGAGCCGAATCCTTTGATACCCATCCTGGCGGATCGTCCATCCTTATCTCAACTTCACACCATGCAAAACCCCCCTCCCGCGAAGTGCATGACCTACTCACATTCCCGACCTCAAATAATACACTTTTATTACCATGTGGGCATGTTCTAACACCGTCTGTCGTGGTTGTAGCCCGAGTTTTCGCCAGCTTCGCGCCGCGACTGCCGCTCCAGCTTCCCATCCCATTGAATAACAGCATCAAATCTCGATGAAAAGGAGAGAACGCACTTTACATCGGTGCGGACTCCCTCCACCGCTTAACGGGACGACACCTTTCAGTAACGGTTCCCTCCAAATGGCTGTCTTCTTGTTGTGGAAGGCGCTTGTTCGTCTATAATGGCTCGAATATCGAGCACCGGCGCTTGCTCCGCTTGTGCGACGTTAGCTTTTCACAGTTAGACATGCGCTCAGCTCCAGCAGCTGCTGCAGCAGCAGCAACTAGCTAGTGTCGTGCAGATGGTGATCATCTGCCAATTGCATCAATGGATCGGGGGTGTGCTTGTGTTTGTTTGGTAGATTATGTTCTACCCCTCATCGTCGAGCTGCCCTTTGCCGTCTTAACTGCGGTCCGAAAACCCCGATGATGGACATAAGCTCCTGAATAGGCCCCTTCATGGCTCAGGCCTAGGCTTTTTACCCGGAACATTCACAGGTACAAATTCAACAAATCTCATCGTCCGGAATCCGAGATTCACCGTCAGGGCTCCAGACGAAAGCCTGCGATGATGAGCCTGCGCCCCAAGTCCGAGACTGCGCGGACGGATGGGGATGCGCATCGACGGTGTCGGATGCTGGTCTCCAAGTTAAAGCGCGGAGTATACCCTAGCAGCAACTTGTAGCAATTGTGATGGTCTTTGTAATACTTCTGCTCCTGGGCTATCGACCATTATGCGTCACTTTCTGCAACATGCGTGCCATGAGCGGTCGAGTGCTTGTACAGTTCGCCAGTACAGTACCACTTTCCAGCTCAGATTTGCAGCGACCTATAGACTCGCCCGAGGCTCTAATCCAATTCCCAGCAATGACTCACCAATCGAGGATCCGTCTCTGAGCCCCAGACCCCAACGTCTAGAAACAAAACAGGAACAAGGATATGCTGGTTAGAATGTTCTTTTGTAGCACACCGGCCTCCACACCATGACAGACGAACCCTCTCCCTCTCCAACGTTGGCGCTAGTCCGCGCACACGGGCGCTCGTGCACACATCCGTGTATCTGTTATCGGACGGCACCGAGGTATGTACCCGTGCTCTTTGCGCCACAGTACATCAAGATTACTATCTCTACCCCGGCAGTAGGTCCAGAAGCGCAAGTCCATGACGTCTTGCCCGCATTTCCCAGGAGTAGCAAAGCGGGGGGGGGCCGAAGTATAGTAACGAAGCTGATTGCGGGGGGTCTATGCTGGCTTGCCTCACTACAGTATGCGATATGACATCTGGGGCGTCGTAGTTCGAGGCGTGGCTCGAGGCGTCCGCTGCGCTGGGATGGGGAGCTGGGGGAGTCGAGATCGAGAGGGGGTGCTTAGGTGTGGGGTGAGATTTTGGGAGGCCAAGGAGCGATAGGTCATGTGTGGTTGGTGTGGGCATTGTGATAAGCCTCGGGATTCTTCCAACAATAAGCGGAGATGGTTGGAAAGAGATTTGATTGAAAGACGATTGAGGGATGAAAACTCAACGTGATTGGTATGACAGAGATGCAATGCGTGGTAGTTCATCTAATGAAGGGTTCTGCCCGATTCTACCAAAACTACATTACCGCAAAATATGAGTAAGTCTGCGCACCTGTGGAGGTGCTACAGTGGTAGCCAATGTCGTTTGGACGACTTTTCCTTTGATTGCCCCTCCCAAATGGTCTTTCCCGAAGCCAATATTCTTCCCAGCCATGCATAGGTAATTAGCCCAATACCAGAATCCAAAACGCCATCATCCAGGTCGTCGCACCCCAGAAGTGAATGCCAAGTAGAAAGGTCGTGAACGGGTATTTAAATCAAATCTCGCAACTCCGCGATCCCAGGCCCATTTAGCCACTATACAGTAACGAGTCAAATCAGCTCGTCACCGCCGCCCCTTCGGGACTCTTCGACTGCCCGCCAGACGGCGCTCTCTTCGAAGACCGGGCCGTGGCCGTCGCACTTGGCGGAGCCCTTGAGTCGCTCGCAGACGTCGGCGATATCGACCAGACCCTGCTTGACAAGGGGGTGTGATTGAATGAGGTCCCAGGTCTGGGCGGGGGGGACTTCCTTGCTCTTGGTGGTTCGGCGGGACGCGGCGTGCTCTTTGTCGGCGCTGTTGATGACGCTGCCATTGGGGAGCGACTGCACATTGTATTTCTCATTGTCGTTGGGGTCCTCGTCGGGGAGGTGGGCGCCCGGCGAGGGGTAGCTGGCGGAGACGGGCCGCGAGGAGGGCGGCGAGTGGTGGCCGCCGGTGGCACGCAGGATCTCGTTCTCGGTGCGGGCACGCTGCAGGGCTAGCTTGAGGCGCTCGTTGTCCGACTGCAGCGAGTGGGTGCTGGACTCGAGCGCCGAGAGCTTGGCCTCGAGCTCGCGCACATGGCGCTCCTTGCGCTCGCGGAAGGCGCGCTGGCTGGAGGGGGTCAGCAATGGGAGAGGGCCCGCGTAGGGGAGACGTACGCGGCGCGGTTCTGCGCTTTCCGCCTGCTCTGGGCGGGTGTTAGGCCCGCCGACTCCTTCTCCTCGCTGCTGCTGCGCGTCCGGCTGGCGCGGCTGTCGTCCATGTCGCCGCCGAGGCCGCTGTCGACGCTGCCCACGGGCATGGGCGTGTGTGCTACGGCGGGGTCGGGAGAGCCCTGCGAGGTGGGCAGGCCGTAGGGAAAGGCATCGAAGGAATTGGGGAGGAAGGCGGCGTCGAGCGGCTCCTGCTGAAAACAACCTTGATTAGTCAACGGCACGGCCGGCGCGGGGCTGCCAACCACCTACAATGCTGCGAATCGTCTCCGGATCGACGCCTGTGTGCGGGTATGCGTTCTGCGGCATGCCCATGAAGTAGGGCTGCGGCGCCGCGCTGAAGTAGGCGTAGTCCATGGTGCGAACGAGGGCTCCGGGGCTTCCGCGGGGGCTGGCTGGCGACGTCGAGAGGCGGGAGGCGGCCGTGAGAGAGAGAGAGATCACAACAAGAGAAAGGGCAGCACGGGAGGCAGCGGGCAATATGTTATCGACGCGGCCGCCGAGCTCAGGCCCTTATATCCCACCGGCTCACTGGTGGCAGCCCAGCATGCGTCGGGGGGAGCTCAGACGTTCACTCTCACCCGTCCCTAGCCCTGCCTTGTCGTCGGCCGTGCAGCCGTGGCCTGCCCTTCCGCCCTTCCTCGCCCATGTCCCCCTGTCATCCGTGCAGCGCCTCCCAGCAGCGGTGGTTGCGAGCGAACGGGCTGGAGCGGGACTTCGACCGCGCCCAGGGCTCCGAGCCTGGTGCTTAGAAGGTGGCATGGCATGCCGCAGCGACGACACGGCGGGCCCGACTGCATGCGGTGGGCGACACTAGCTCAGCCAGCGCTGGCAAGGTGGCGCGCCTTGGGATGGCAACGGCGCTCCATCAGCCCTGGGAGAAACTGGGACGGCAGCACGGCATGGCAACGGCTGGACGGCTTCCCTATGGCGGCGACTGGCCGCCTTGCCTATGGCGGCGACTTCAGCTTCCCGACCCCGAATTAACCCCCCTCGCACGCCCTGTTCGCGGCGCGACAAAACCTAAATGTTCCTCATTTCCGCCGAGCGAGCTGCTGACTGCAGATTCGCAAGCCGCAAGCATCATCGTCACCCTCCGTGGTATGCAGCATGGCACGGTCGGCGTGTCTGGAATGCTCCCCTGCCTGATCGAGACTCCTCTCTCCCAAGTCGGTTGGCCGAGCAGAACAGATCCCTCCCGCTTTCGATGGACGTCACTTTGTGCGAGCTGTCGCACGTGGGCTGGCGTCTACGAAACCGTGCAACTACCCTACCACCCCAATCTGCTTCGGCCGTTCTTCGCCCTGAGTCCGTTCTATTCCGTTGGACGATACGACCCAGAATAGGAGCGAGCAACCCCGGCATGACTTGTTTCTGCTCAACATAGATACCTGGGCAGTACCAATCCAGCTCGACCCTAGAATCAGCTTCGGTGAACACGGCCCTTGGATCGACCCTTGAGCGAACGCCCGCTTCGCAACCGATATGGTGAGCACTACGCCTTACATGGGTTGGAATACCCTTCCCTGGCCCATCGCTGAAATCCAACGCAGAGGTTCCAGGAACAGATGGAAGACTACAACGCTTGATTCCAGCTAATTTGCAGACTTATAGCCACTTACTGCAAGCCCTTGACACTCTTATGTCGACGACATGGCCATTGGTATGGAACTAAAACTTGCCACAAGACTGGCCAAGTTCGTTCCAGCGCCGAATTACAGACCTCGGCGCGCGTGCCGCAACCACAGCACACAATCACACGCGCTGAAGTCGTAAGCCCTGCTCATCATCGAGCTGTGTAGCAGAGCCCCGAATCAGTCCATTGAGGTTGGAACGTAGTGCCGGCTAGAACACACCCGTTCTGCAGTGCTCCGAATATCTTCGCCTTGCGCAGATACACGACGGCGGTTGCATCGTGGCCGTCCGCTGCTTAGTCTGCATCTGGTCACTGATAAATCTATTTTCAGCCGCTCATTGGCGAAACTCATAGTCGCATCCAGCGGTCAGGCTAGCGGGGTTCACGAAAAGCACGGGACACTCCCGTGACCCACCGTGACCCTCGAACAGGGCTTCGCAAACACTATTCGCACCTCATCTTTCCAGCATCAATGCCCTTGTTTATTGATTTGATTCAAGGCAGTGTTCCTCTCGAACACTTCTCTAGGTGCTCCGTGTACCATCTTATTAGGTGTTGAATTCGCCCAGGAACGAAGTAATCGACACAAATATAATGTGCCTCCTCTCATGGACCACGCATCTTGAAGCCAAGTATCGAACCGTTGGCGTCTGGGCTTGGCTTTCTAGAAGGTCCCTCCAATCCGGGGGCTTTTTCCTACTGTATGCATCCGCATGAGTAAGATCTCTATCTTCATCTGCGCCCTACCTTGGCACATTCTCCAGTGTCCTAATTTGCAGTGAGGATGACAGGCCCGGGCCTCCCTGTGGCATCGTGCACAAGGAAAATGGTTGCAATATTCAGTCGTCATGCCCCGAATAGACCATTTTTTCAGGTAAATTGTTGGTCAACAAATGAGCAGCCATGTCTGTTTTCGAGTGATCGAGTTCTGTTCATGAGGACTTCTCGAGACCCCAAATTCCACGAAGCGCGAAATCAATGCAGCCCCCAAAAGACACCCCCGCCGCATCAGCACAGTTGTCAGAGTATCCTTCCGAAACACCTCGTCTTATTCCCGGTGTTCAATTTCCACATCCAGTTTTATCACACTGCTTGCAGCTCCATGTCCTACGGTTGCAAACTTCCGATGCCCTAGCTAGACTAGCTGGTGGATAGATAACCATTTCACCCCTCTCCTCTTAGGCCCTTTCATAGCAATCGTGTTGTCGAATGATGGACTGGGAATCTATGACACTCAAAAGAGCACATTTCTGTAGAAATATGGATCCTACGATCTGGTGTTATCTCAACACCACATTCACCGGTGTCGTACAATGGGAAAAAACTCGCCCGCTCCTCTTTTTCCTTCAATCTTGCAAGTATTCACTTGTGAGGGGGCTTTACTTCTCTTAGTATGCAGCATTAAAGGTCCCTACAATAACCCCCGTGGGGAACAATATGCCGTATGAAGACGACGTGAGCAAGTTTTGCGTCAGCATTCATTTCTCCTTCGTACAGCCACCATCAAATCCTCTCCACCAACACATTACGCGGTCTCCTTGCTCCTGTCCGCTTCTAATTCTGACACATGCTCGACACTTTCCCACCGCCAATCGAATGCTGCGCCATGGGTTGTATGCTTTCGACATCAGCGCCTATCCGACGTGCAGATCTGGGCCTAGATGCTGCACCTCGATCTACAAAAGGCTTGGCTTGACTCCGCCTTGGGTCGAAACTTGGAATGGGGCTGCGAGCCCATCCGTGGCTCTCCTGCTTGGCGAGGACGTCCCGGTTCCTTAGCGAGTCACCACGACTAAGCCGTTTTGTAAATCAGTCTTGAATGTTGAGGGCAATGGCTTGCTTGCGTCCTGCACGGTAGCTCGTCAGTAAGCTGGCGGTCGTGCTTCATACGTTGATTAGAGACACTGATAAAACTCAAAGTTGCATCTACCAAAGCCCAAACCAGGTCATTTAGCGACAAAGGGTCCTCGTGCATATGCATCTCCGCATCCCCACATCCTCGCCGTTCCGTCAGTGGTCCGCTTGATATTTCTCCCCCTACGAAGCCTTGCGTAATTATGCCAGAGTGCATCTGCGCCAAATGCGGTCCACTAACCCTTTCCCACCGGCTAAGTATTACACTGCATCTTATCACAGACTGGTTCTATGTATCCAGTCTTTCAATCCTCGGTCTACATACTTTGTCTGTGGTCTCGGCACAGCTACCTTACTGCTTTGCATATCCTGCACGACGAAGCCGTAATGGGCAACTACGCCTGCGGCCCTCGAACGTTTCTTACTCGACGTAGACTCGTTGCAGCAAGTGATAAAATGCTCGACCTTGAACTGGGGTCGTGGCGGACGACTTTCCCCCAGCTTTGAACTCCGGATGTGCTGCCCAAGACATGGAGCCTACATGACTGAAGATTACCGCTGTGTTGGCGGTATGGCCATAGCGACAGCGTGGCAGGAAATGATGAGGATTGCACGGCTATGGGAGGAGTGTACGTCGTTCATCGCCTTTTCCACCCCCGTTTCGGCCTCTTCTGACATTCTATGGCGGAGCACAGGTCACATCAGACCGTGTGCGGCTTCTGCGAACTCATGTCTGAGGCTGGACAAGCGTGGCTCTCTCTCCCTAGCCTCTGTAGGTGTCATGTAGCTATCGGCCCTGTCTCCGAGACCACAATGGCCTCCATCGACATCATCATCCACAAGAGTCATATGCCTTAGAAGGTACACTGCCGTCTTTTGAACCCTTACGGAAGGCTCCCCCTTGTCCTACCAATGTTTTACGCATTTTCACGACTTTTTGCATCCATCATGGGGCTTTTCAGGTTATCACTGAGGTACTCTTGGCCTTCTCTGTAGTACAATGTCAGTCATTTCTCTTAAGATCCCTCTTGCATTACAGATCTTTTCTGCCCTCTCTAAATTCGTGCTAGTACTGGGCACTTTCAAATCCAGTGGCGAAGGTTCATATGTTCGAGTTTTATCGGCATCTATCAAAGTATGTATGTTGTTAGAGCTGCGGACTATGGGGTGGAGATATTATTCCCTTCTCCATGAGACACCAGCCATTGTCTTTCATATGATCCCAAGGTTCCATTCGATATTCATATTTACCAGGTCATATCACACTAGCTCATGCAGCCGCCAGCGAGCAAAAGGAAGCAATGTAGAAGTTCAATCTCGCAATTTTTTTTTTCCAAAATTATCAAAAGAGAATACCGCGACTGCTGTTGCGTTGCAATACTCGTGGCGAATACTCACGTTTAAAAGCAGGGGAATATTAAAGACCCCACTATAACGACCGCCGCGTAGTCCGAGCCGGACAATGGCACTGGATCGCAACACGACATACACGGCGATAGGTATCTGATCCGATGCTGTAACTCATTTTACTAGCTTCGGATATGGACTTGAGTCATATGTCATGCTGAACGGACAGTGGAATAACAGGGTATATAAAAGTGGTCCTGTTGAGAATGGATAGAATCTGTTACCTGGAGAGCCTGTTTAGCCGATGGCAGGGTAACCATGAGTGATTCTTAGACAGCACATCGGGCATCAACACAGTATCACTGCCGCGTGAGGTGGTATCGGCGTTCTATGCCTATGCAGTCAACGTATATTAGAATAGTAATTCTTCCATGCCCCTTTGCACAATCGTATTCGAAGAAGTATGGTGAAACACGCGTGTAATGAACTAGCTTTAAGAATAGTATATCTATCTATCTAAGCAACTAAGCACTCCGTACGTCTGAGTGCCTGCGGCTCTGCTTAGTGTAGGGCATGTTCGGAGTCCCCTCCACGCACGATGCGTGATAAATTATGGGGCCCACGCTGAGATGGAGCCTCTATTATAACTATCCAAAGTCTTTGATTAGCATAATTGTAGAAGAAGACCCTCGTAGGTGAGAATTCTTAGCAAAGTACCGAGGTCAACCTGATGTGACCCAATGCAGTAGTAAGTGTCGTACAGCCAATACAAATATGATTACTACGGAGGGTAGTATCAATAGAGTAAGCGTTTGGGACGTCCTTGGATTTTAAACCTCAGAGGATGCAAACATCCCCTACAATGGCTCTGCTAAGCCTATAAGATGTATACAGACACTTTAATCGTCACCTTCGCGGAGGGCTGCTCTGAAGGTCGTCAAATCCAGCCAATAGAATCCCTGCCCCTTACTCGTGTTGTTTGGGCCATATTCGCTTACCCTGGCACCCAGTCCCAACACCATTCGCCCATCACGAGGTGGCGCCTGCACCAATATTGTCGTGTTACACTTGTAGCGTTTGATCTCAGGCCATAGAGGCTGGAGAGGAGGCTGAGTTCTTCAGCCCGCGCTTGCGGGACTTAAGCTTCGAACAATCTCCGGCTCCCTCACTTCCTTTCTCTCTATCAGTATCGCAGTTTTGCCCGAGTGGTCGCTCGCGCTCGTAGAGTACAAATCGCAAACGGCGCGATCCGTCGACGGTCTTTGTTAGAGCGTTCTCAGCTCCGACTCGAACGCTGAGCTCGTAATAGCAGCCAAACCCCTCATGACAGACGCTTCGAACATACCTCCCTTCAGCCTTGCATCGAAGTCTACAATCAAGCCCTTAGGCACCAGAACGTCCTATTCTCGAACAACCGCATTCCTGACCTAGCATCATGTCTCCGCAACCGATAATCACGCCAACACCCACACTGCCCATCCTTCTCCCCCGTCAATCCGATCCGTACGACCTCTCCTCCTTCTACGCCGAGCTCTCCTCCATAAACGCCGAGTATTCCTCGTACGATCTTGACTCGCTCCTAGCGCAGTACTCAACATATTCTGAATACGACTACTCTTCGTTCTTCGCGCAGTATACCAGCGCTGCACAAAACGACCTATCCTCACTGCTCGCGCAGTACACCGTGACCCAAACCGGGCGAGCTGGAAATACAGCAAAGCCCACAACTTCCTCGGCCAGCGCAACCAATGGCGGGGGCGGTGGTGGGGGCGGTGGGCTGTCCAGGGGCGCGAAAATCGGGATCGGAGTCGGGGTGGTGATAATCGTTTTACTGCTTGCCGGGCTCGGCATCTTCTTATGGTGCGCGGGGAAGCGCAAGGGGAAGAAGAAGGCCACCACCATCGTTGCGCCCATGGCACCCATGGCTCAAGGTCCGCCTCCGCCACAGCAACAACCGTTTCAGCCTCAGCCCCAGATGTATGCGCCGAACCAAGGCTATGTGCCTGGATACCAACAGTCACCGCCGCCGCAGCAGTTTCAACAGGTCCCGCCGCAATATGTGCAAGCGCATAACGAGGATCCACATGCCATGGGTGGATACGCGAAGGGGCCGGGTCCCGGGGTGGTGGAGTTGGAAACGGAGTATCATTTTGCGAGAGGAGGCGCTGTGGAGATTGGAGATACGGAGGCGCCGGTTGAGCAGCCGAAGGGGTGGAGGAAAATGATAGGCCGGAAACCTGTTCCGTCAAGTTGAGGTTATCAATCTGGGAAATTTCGTGCTTGGATGGAGGAACGAGTTGGAAATGAAAGAGCATTTATGTTGGGCGTTGCATATGGATATTTAGACTTATTGAAGCTACAGGACTCGTGCTCACACGTTTGAGAATGAGCCTGAGAAGACGGACCAGTCAGTTTAGCCAACTTCCTATTACAAATCAAGGAGCTTGTTCAAGCCTCTGAAAGTTGAAATATGTCGAAGATGCCGTGTCATCGTTTTCTCTCGTGCTGCCATTCGGCTTGTTGTTCATATCAAAATGAATTAGAGTCCTCAATGAAAACTACCACAGTAATGGTAGCCACTTAGTTATTTCGAGCCCTCGGTCAAGTTGTACAGTTATGATACTTGTCAGCATACCTTGATGACCTTATGTGTTCTAGACGGTAATAGTTGAAGATTGATAAATCTCGACACAAACGTACGTAAGTTGCGTAAAGAAGATGGCAAATGTAAACACCCAGCCGGTCTGAGAAGCAGCAACAACAAAACTAGAGATTTAGCAGCCAACGTGTCAGGGAGTGACACGAGAGTACGCGCAATCGCGCTCCTCTTAGTACAGATGCAGGAGCGGTTGCTCTTTCACTTAGCTTCCAGAGTAGTAGCGCGAAAAGCGCTCACCACCAAAATTGTTTATTGCTGTATATAAACGTATTAAATCCACAAATCCTTCACCAAACACCCTAGCAGAGAGCGAGAGGAATCCCTTGAGTAGTCGAGCGGTTTAGCGGCAGCCTGGCTTACGTTAAACGTCTGTACTTCTTACTCAGTACGAGATCGCCAGACCAATCTTTCCTGGGGTGCTTCGGTTCGAGCCCGCTTGCGGGAAGTATCTCTTCTTTCGAGAGGATTGATGCGACAACAGACAAACCGGTACAACCAATTTCCCACCGGTTTTCTGGGCGAAACGAGGGCAACATGGACGAAAGGAGGATGGAAACAACCTCAGTAGTCT
>MU002379.1:0-18327 GCA_010093585.1 Melanomma pulvis-pyrius CBS 109.77
ACAACGTGCGCACGTGTTAGAATAAGGCAGAACTAGTTGTAGAATAGTATAGAATGTAATAGTACTCTTTGCAGAACTAGATTGTAGTATTATAGGCCAAAATGGGTGCGATTTTAGTAGGGTCTTGGCAGAGAGTAGCAACTTGCCTGTAGTAGCGACTCGCCTATAGAGTACGTTATAATAAATAACTTTAAATATAATTTAATTTAAACTTTTTAAAAAGTAAAAACTTTAAACTTATTTATAAATTAATAAACTTTTATTATTTTAAGACTTAGCCAACTAGTAGTAAACTTCAAAAAGTTTCTAACAGGGGTTGACGCTAGCGCTTATGGTGGGCTGAGCCTCTAGCGCTGGTCGCCCGACCTGCAACCTCGTGCTGGAAGCTTCTGCGTCATGATCTGAAGAGTCACACGTCAGTCAACAGTCAACGATCAACATGTAAAAATTGATGCATTCGCAGCCCTCACCCGCTTTGTTGAACAAAAGTTACTCACACTTTCAGCAACTTTCTATCAACGAGCTGCATTCTTGCTTTTGGTTTGAATCCCACCATGGCCACACTCAGCGGGCTGCCAAACGAGATTCTTTCGCTGGTCTCCAGCCATCTCGACAGACCAAAGGACGTTCTTAATCTCGCTCTGACCAGCCGCAGGCTGCACGAATACACCAGGCTAGATGGGTGGAAAGCGTTCCTCAAAGGCCGGTTTGGCCTGGCCGGTCTCGACCTAGACGCCCGGAACGCCGTACACGGCCTAACCACGCTATGCCGAAATTGGGACCGTAAGGCTTTTGTTGCAAGGGACTTAGAACCCTCGACCAAAACCACGAGTCTCAACACATGGGAAGAAAGAAGATGGAGTCGTCCCGGAGGCCAGACGATGGGGTATCAGCCAAAGATCGACAGCTACGAGGAGACGCTGGGGAGCTGGACTGATAGGCGCGAAGTTCTAGCTTGGTCCGCTGGAACGAATGTCATTGTGAGGGTCCAAGAGACGGGGAGCAGGGTAGCAAATAAGTGGAAAGAGCGTCAAGAGCAGGAGCCAAATGCAGAGCATCTAGACACTTTTAACGACTTCGGGCATCTAAACTCGTGGTACACGTACAAGATCCCCCAGAGTTCCGAGGGGCGAGACGATATCACTTCCCTGAAGCTGCTACGGCCATACCAAAAAGAGGAGGGCTGCGACGGCATTGCCTTTGGCAGTGCCTCGGGACACCTCTCTCTTTTACACATGGACACAAAACAACAAAAACTAGATGAGCAATCGTACGTTACCGAGGGACGAGTTGTTGGCTCACTGTCCATTTCTTCTGCCAACACTCCGTTGATGGCCGCAAATCTCGGAGATCTATCAGTAGCACTCTTTCCAATCGACCAGAACGCACCACCGGGAGTTCCCCAGGAACCTCTCAGTGAAGTAAGTCCAATAATCTCTGGAACCAACAATGGCCGCCTATGGACTTGCAACTTTCTCTCCGATAAAACAGTGGCCATTGGTCTCGGTCCCTCCTACGAGCCTATCCAAATCTACGAAGTAACCCCGACCGGATTTTCCGCCGATCCTATTCGCAAGTTCAGTTTAGACAAAATCTGGGGAGGCGTTAGGGATAGCCCGGCGTTGCAATCTATTACTTCTGTATATCCCATACTCCCCATTCCCACCGACGCCCAAGGAGGCTCAGAAAGAGGTAATGTCTTCCTCTCTGGAGGATTCGATGGCATCATTCGGCTCCACGATATGCGCTCACCGCACGACTTCGAGACCATGTTTTCGGACCCCACCAACGCCTGCTCGATCTACTCGCTTGCACTTCAGGGCCTCGAGCGTGTCGTTGCGGGCACTTCAATGCACAGCATGCTGAAGGTCTTTGATCTACGCTTATCGGGCTCCCACGCATATCACACTCTCCCTGCGCCCTTGTCCCGAAACCCAAAACCTGTGCCCAAATCGCAAGATGTCACATTCAACTCTGGTGTTGCCTCCATGCTCGCTACATCAATCTTGGGTGGCTGGAATTTGTTTGTCAATCCGCGAAAATATACTCGACGCACGGTCGACTCCCCTCTCTACAGTATCTCTATCCCGTCTCCTATATCTAGCTCACTTTACTGTGGTATTGAAGGCACCGTCGTAGGCCTCACATTCCTCTCAATACTTGACAAACACCCCGACCCGCTCATCGCGCCCATCATCCAGCGCTTCCCCGACTCGCACTTGATCGACATAAAGCGTTCATACAACCCATCCGACGACGTGTTGGACTTAGGGATGTACGAGCAGGGAAACGAGGAGGGACGAGGGTCGCAGTTAATGGTGCAGGAAGGTGTAGGCACGAGTGTCAAGAATGTTGTAGAGTATTGGGATTATGCGAGGTTTAGGAGTCTGGATGAGAGATGGAAGGATCCGAGAGATTTTATCGCGACTTGGAACGGAGGGCCGGATGTGGAAACTGTTAATTGGGGTGGGTCGCAGCGAGGGAATGGGAGGGGTGGTAGAGGGAGAGGACAAAGGGGCTTGAGGGGTGTAACCGCCGTGAGAAGGGCAAGGGGTCGAGGACAGTGAATGAGGGGTGCAATAGCAAATGCTGGAGTACGGGTTGATGAGATTGGGTTTTAGATTTGGACATTCACAGTTTTTCGGGTGGGTAAGGTACACTAAATGATATAGATGCATGTTGAGACTCCTAAGTCATTCGTAATTTCTAGGCTCTTGTTCATTTCCAGAGATTCAGTAGACATAATGGCGCTGCACAATATGCCTCACTCCGAAGTATAATCAAGTCCACCATTTTAGTGCTGAAGCCCTCTGTGCAATGTGTGTCGGTCGCTACCCAGGTACATAGTACAAGAACTTACGTCTTCTCCAATCCCATCAAATCTCTACAGGGCCCTAGATTTTGCAAACATCAAAGCAACCACCTGGCAATGGCGAAGCACGAAAATATAAGAGAGGAGACTTGCAGAGCACTGAATGGGCTGAGCGAACCTGATGAAACTTCGAGCTTGCAGAAGAGCAAGAGGAGATTGGGTGATAGTTGCGGGGTCAAAAGAACTGGTCCAGGAAACAAAGGCAACACATTTGAAGCAAGCTTGTTCAGATCTATCTGTGAAGAGTCTATATGAAGTTGAAATGGGTATATATCAAGAAGTGAAGTTTCGTAGCTCATACAAACAATTTGATCCATCCAAGTAATCCCAAACACCCTACTCTATCGAAATCTCCCGTTCCCCTGAAATTCGAAGTGAGATACTAGTGATGAAGAGGCGCGTCCTGAATTTTGTAGGATTTTGATCTGCATCGTCATAGATGCTGTTATGCACAGTGTTGGCTCCATCTATATCGAGCACGGCTAGAGAGGTATTGTGTTTAACGATCAAAGGGTCGTAGATGTCCCAGCTGAGTTGAGTCAGATTGAAGTTATGGAAGTAACGACGTGTCTTATAGTCCATGATTTAGAACCAGCACTGGGTGCTTTCGTAGGGCGCAATGGAGAAGTATGCGATGTGGTTTCCTTCTAGGAGGCCGCTATTCCAAGAATGTCGAAGGAAGTGCTTGCGTGCCGGTCGTTGGCCATGAGATATCGAGTATATGTTTTGGGCCTGTGAAACCTCGTCGTGGAGATTAAATCGCTGTACTCTTCGCACCATGTTGGTCAGGTGCACGATTACAAGCTGATTTGCAAGGCCCATGCGTCTATTGCTTGGCGTAAGCGTCCCCGGCGGTGCCGAACTACCTCGGATGCATACTCTTTTTTGTAGGCTGAAGAGACGAAAACATTGTCCAGAAATCTACGCTTGAGAATTGTTGAAGGGAATAGCCGGTATCCAAGCTGGTAGATTGAAAGTTTTCGGCCTCGAACTTTCAAGGGCTGGGTCTTTTGGCCCCCATCTCCTCTAATCTTCCAACTTCGCATAATCATATCAATTTGGTATAGTGTAGACTCTTGGCATAGTGTAGACTCGTATAAAAAGCCAGTTTCGTCCCTGTCAATGCATGGAAGGGCGTCGAATGAGGATAGGGACATCGGAAGAGATTCGTTGTTGTATCAGATCCAAACAGCACGCCGATGCGGATTGTAAGGTTGTCGGCCTTTTGTAGACTGCTGGAGGAATCAGTGTGAATAGTTGAAAGCCATCGTGTGTCTGCACAGAAATTCGTGCTTCAGGACGGCCCGAAGTACTGCCCCGGGGCCGGAGGATATGGGAAAGGTGGACATGGACTGACGTTTGAGTTCCCGCGTGTTTGGTTTTGCGTTCTTCTACAATGGTTGAAGTCACCTAAGATGAAGAGGTCGGCGTTGGAGACGGGTTCAAGAGCCTGCTGGGGTGGCGTGGGCAGTTGCTGATAGACCTGCTGTGTTTGTGGAGGTGTGAAGCGAAATTCATCATGTGTTGAGGATATTTGCGGTGTGAAGTCAATGCTGGGCATCCAGTGGGGGATATTCCATGATGAGATATGACCTTGTGCCTGAGGTTCATACACTGGCGCGTTCCAGGGCGATTCTAGGGTAGGAAACGGATGAGAAGCTTCGAGAAGGTTACTGTCGTAGGTCGTCGTTGGTACGATGACAGAATCGACCACGCATCTACTACTAGAGGGTATAGGACTAAAGTTTGCGTTCGACGGGAGGATCTCCGAGTTTGCTATCGGTCTTTGGGCATAATACTCTGCTGATATCGATCGCTCGCGCCCGTCGTGGCTTGCCTCCGAGGGACTGGCTTCATACTGTTCATCGTTTGGATCTTGATCTCGAAGGAGTCGTTGGAGATATTGGAGCTTTTGTTTGCGCTTTTCACCTACACAATAACTCTCTATCAGCTTCTAGTCGTGGACCGAAGGCTTATGGAGGTTGAGAGGAGCTTACGGTAGTTTCTAGAAGCTATTCTGTTTTGTTGCTTCCGGATCTCGCTGTTGACCTTTTTAGGCTTTTGTCCTGGTTCTACCACACTTCCCTTCTGTTTCCGATCAGACCTCGACAATGGATACGGTTGAGGAGATGTTGTTATTGTTGTCATGACGCCAGCAAATGTTGGAAGCTTCAAAGGCAGGAGAGATGTCATGAAAGAAGCAGAGGCGGGAATGATTAGTTTCAATATTGAGGATCGCCAAGGTTGCATAGTACGGTTTATAGCTCTCGGCTTGGGGCCTCGGATATGATACTAGCCCGATGAAGTGTGCAGTTCCCAGCAGTGCCTTTTCCTGGAGCTGAATCATGCCGCTGACAGGAATAGAAATCACGCTGCGGAGGAATCAAGCAAAGACTATCCCCGGCTCCTGCGCACCAACCTTAACCTTAATTGTGCGGCAAGCTGGATCAGGGGTACGAACGGTGTCCAGATCTACATGTTTTATTAGCACACTGCTTCTTACAGGAGAAAGAGACAAGTTTAGTGGTCATTCATTGTGAGCTCTAGCACTGGTAAATCGGGGAGTCATCCAGCATGTTAACATATACTAGATTAGGAACGCTAGGAGCTTCATAAAGGATGAATAATCTGTTAAAGCTGCGGCCCGAGTTTGGTCCGTGGGTGTCGCACTTGAAGCTGTGTAAATATAACGGTGAGATCGGCAATAACGGCGATGCTGCCTTTTCAAGCGGATATACGGCAGACCAACGGACGAGCCGCTTCTGGGGCGGGGATTGGAAATGTGATGCCGCTTGAAAGACGGGAGGGCTAAGGGAAATGCCGTGAAGTGTTCCCGAATATTCTTTGTGGCTATCTAGACTTCTTGTGGTTAGATCAATTTACCGGATTGGGGGTGTCGCCAATTACATCCACCTGTCTACGTGATGCCTAAGCACCTCGAATACAAATATCTCACCGCCAGGTAGTTTCGGTTCTCTCTCTGGGCAGGTTGGATCAAACATTGCCCATCGAAAGCTACCGTTCAGTACACCGGATTTGGTTGGGGCAAGCATGGGCAAAACACTTGGTTGTTGCTTCTCGAAATACGGGGATTCGATTTTCAAGTCCACTCCGATCAGTCATGGCTGAATTAAAATATAGATAAGCGATACCCTGACATATTCTTCAATGTTAATTTCAAATCAGGAACTGTTCAGTGGAGAATGCAGAAATAGTATAGAATGTGGCAGGCGTTGTTTTTGTTTTTGAGGTCTCACTCTCCTATCTTGCTATGCTACTATCTACAGTTTCCTAATACGCACATTATTCCTAAGCTAACGGGTATATAACTGTAAAAAAGGCTTGCCGGATTCTACAATACAATTATGGCTCTACACTCGGAATTCCGAGTCCGGCCGTAAACCCCAAGTATATAATGAGCCACAGAATGATTTGAGTTGTACAGTACAAGAGATCACTCATCATAAAACATCACCCGAGCATCGCCGACGGATTCCAAATCCAGCCGTAAGATCGACTCATTGGTCACCAAAGCCTAGAATGTCTCACCAAGGTACCGCATTCTCTTCCGAAAAAGAAGTCTTGGCGAATGTGCTCAAGCGGAACATTGAGCAAGTGGGAAGATTCCCGCCAGATTCTACTGCAGAGGAGGTGGCGAAGGTGTTAGCTAGCGATATAAATGGTAAAATCGGTTAGTCAACCGATTACGCACCCTCTCGACATGGGATAGGTCTCTGAATGACTCTGGCATCGCAGTCATCATCACTGGCGCTTCTCCCTCTGGTGAGTTACCTTTTCAATAGGGGCTGTGGCTGGATTGCAATTAATGCGATTCAGGACTTGGAGCCGAAGCTGCGCGTGTGATCTTCCAGCACAATCCCAAGCTCTTGATACTAGCCAGCCGCAGCATCAAGACGATCGATGAAACTATTGTCGCCATTGGTGGGTATAAGTCGTCGGAAAAGGTAAGAGCCGTAGTACTCGATCTTGCGGATCTCGACTCGGTGAGGAAGGCCGCAGCCGAGATTTTGGAGATTACGCCAACCGTGGACGTTCTTATCAACAATGCGGGTATCATGAGTAGGTTGTCATCCTCATCGTTCGACCGAGTCTCACGCTGCTGAATGTCAGCACAGTGGTGCCGGAGTATAAGACTACAAAACAGGGGTTCGAGCTGCAGTTCCAAGTGAATCACCTGGGTCACTTCCTCTTTACCAACCTTATTTTGTCAGCGTTGCTCAAGTCTCCTTTTGGGCCACGCGTAGTCAACGTCTCGAGTGCAGGACATCGAGCAAGTGAGGTCCATCTGGATGATGTTAATTTCAAGGCGAGTTTTACCTCTGATATGCATGTCAAGATCTTATACTAACGATTAGCTGAGTCTACAGAACGGAGAAACATATGACTCTTTTATCGCCTACGGTCAATCCAAGTCCGCAAACATCCTCTTCACAGTCTCGTTAGACCAGAAGCTCCAGAAGAAGGGCCTGCGAAGCTTCGCCGTCGATCCAGGGAGTGAGTGTTCCAGATTGTCGTACCAGGTGTGTCTAATAGGTCATAGGTGTCGGTACAACCGGGCTTAGCCAAACAATTCCATTTGAGAAGAGGGTAGAGATGGGCAAGATTGAGCCTATAAATGGGATTATGAACAACTCTAACAGCTATTAGGATGGTGGAATGCTGATGGCTCTCTCGGTGAGAACATCCCATGGACCACTGTTGGACAGGGAACGTCGTCGTATATTGTTGGTGCATTTGATCGAACAATCGATGGTAAGTTACATGGTTGGGTAGTGAGCGTAAATGGGAAATTGACCAAGCTCGCAGATCAAAGTGGCAAATGTCTTGCCAAAGCTAACATCGATGCTACTGCCGAGTCGTACGCCACAGATCCCGAGATCGCCGAAAAACTCTGGGTACTGAGCGAGAAATTCGTGGGACAGGAGTTCCGCTACGACTAAAGGGCAGCCACGATGCAGCTTTGACAGTACTTGATATCGTGATGACTGTGAAGACTGAAGGAATGTGGCTGGGCGAAATGGAATTGTGTTCGCATAATCGTGTGGGAAGGTCTTGCGATAATTATGAGTCTTACCGTGGAAAGCAAGCTCTAGACTTTTCCTTAATTATATTGCGCCATGTCGATACAGACACAATTACAATACTCCACCTCCAAGCTACATAAATGTCTCATGAAAGTCAGTGTGCCTTGATAGCTAAAGGAACCAAGTCCATTACCTCTCGAATCAAAAACTGGTAGACCTCGTCAAAAGGATTTGCTTTTGGGAAGTGTTCTAGGAGCCATATGGAGCTCCCACTAGTGAGGAAACGACCGACTGAATTTCATTATGGACTAATGTCATAATAATTGGCTCAATGGCAGTGACTGTGAAGTGGGGCTGCACAGACTGATTGCTGAGAGCTCCATAACTCGCACACGAGATAGGGCCAATTTGGCACATGCAATGGCGGTTCTCACGGGTTCCGCGACGGACTCTGCGCCCCATCCGACTTCTACGCTCAAAGTATCTCTCGATAGCGCTTGCGAGGGCACTACAGAATAGAAAGTCCAAGGTAGCGATTTTGGTTTTGCTGTTCAGCCTATGATTATTGCGGAAGCACAATACTATACTGCTCGACCGGTTGTCAGCCCACTTTCGGCACCTGCCCTTGGTCCGGTAAAACGAGCGATCTTGAACCTCAAGCTCCGGCCTGCTCGCTTCGCAGCCGCCAGGCTTGCGGTAAAACGCGTCATTGATGGTGCCGGCCCGGATTATACCTACCCACATGTTCCACATATGACCATCACAACTAGAGGCACTCAAATTGTGACTGTTACATCCACTAGAGACGTTACAACGACGCTTCCGGCGGAGTCTGTTAGTATTGTGACGGAGACGGTGACCGCGGGGCTTTCTACAACGGAGACCATGAAAGCTATGATCACGGGTTGTGGCACGGCGTGTAAGAAGCTGGATGTGGTTTTCGGTCATGAAGGGAGGATGAGTAGGGAGATATTGAGAATGGGGTTGACATCATGGTAAATTCTTAGAGAGTTCTAAAATACGATGTATGAGATCGAATATCTTACGAAACATTGAGAGGGCAGTCCACGTCACTTGTTCACGGATTGTGTAGTTGGAAGTGGCACAGACTGGGAGGGCGAAGGATATTCGGAGCAATCACGTCAGAGCTTCCTAAGTTCTGGGAATGCAGCCGCGCCTATATGACCAAAGGGGATCTAAATTGGGAGCCGCATCACAACTCGATAACTACACTACGCCTGTGCCTCCAACAGAAGGAAAGGGTGTGTGGAGTGAAGAAAGGGAGAGAGAGAGGACTAAGAGCGTTGTGCGAAAGACGAAGAAGGCGCCGAGTAGATGTTGGTTCAGTACCCATACATCCTAGAAACGAAGGGTTCAAATGCTGAAGTCAACGGGCTACACGAAATACGCAGACCACAAAGCCCTAGTGTCAGTGCCAGATACCTCATTTATGCTGGTGAACACAACGTTTCCAGACGAAGTATCCATCCTAGCAATAGAAATCATCGCGGCGTCTTCAGGACCACTTTCCCAGCCCCAAGACATCTCCCAAGCTTTACTTGACAAAAACCGTACCAAAAAGTCCCTCTCCCCTGTCCCAACAACTAAAATAGCACACCCACTACCTCACTACTATCATCCGCTCCATTCTCACGCGCCCCACCACCGGCGTCCCAATCCCCCCGACGAGCTTTCTCGTCTGCGAAGCATCGCCCGCACCATAGCCGCCACCTCAACTCCGCACCTCCAGCAAACCCTAGTCGACGATCCCGCCGCTTTAGACCGGAAAACCGCGCGGAACCGAAAAATCACACGTCCGTTAATAGGCGGCCAGTACGTCCTCGGACAACCCGCTCTGTCCGACCTGAGACGGCAGCAGATAGGAAAAGAGCGAGAGAGGATCAGAGGGAATCTCATTGCAGTAGTAGGCCTATGGGTGGAGGACGAGGGAGCGGGCATAGTGTAACCACCGCCTAAGAAGATGGGATATTTTGTGTCATGCATTTATTGGCCACTCGAGGGCAGATATCCTATAAAGGCGCTCATAGAGGCGTTCGTGACGCTGTTTTCCGAGCCTACTGCAAAATATAAACGTGCTGTAGACGTCGCTGGGTGCTCCGCTCGTGCAGTGGGCGTGTGGGGTTGCGGATGCGGATGCGGATGCGGCTGTAGATGGCCTGGCTCTGTTTTGAGGGCCAACATTATGGGATGGTGGTGAAGATATATAAGATGATAAGCAATCCGCGACACCGACACACGTGTGATGAAACCACCCATCCAAGACGACGTCTTCCAGCACCAAAGAAATTGCGGCCGCAGCGAAGTCCCTCGCGAACTGGTGGTTTTGATGGAGCGATCGTCCCGTCGACCTGACGCAGTTTTTGAACGAGAATGATGGCCGTGTGCCTTGCCTCTCATAGAAAGATACTGTACATGGAACATGGGAGGAAGGGTAAATGATGTCGCTTCAGACACAACGAGGATAGCGACAAACCGTTGAAGAGTAAGTTGATAAAAATTAATGAAGACGGAAAGTGATGATATGCAGTGAGCCTCTAAGGTATACTCAGCTAGCCTAGCATGTGGAAATAAAATGAGAGGAAATATGTACTTAAATACTGGTTGATCTTACTAATAATAACAATCCAGATTTACAATCCAGACACATGTTCCATCTCAAACGTCGCGAACACCAACCTATCCGTCGAATTGACATCCTCCTAGTACTTGCATCGTCCTTGCTCAAACATGTTCTGTACTCAATGGCGTTCAGGCATTTGATGCTGTCTCTTCAGGTAACTTCCCTGTTCCCTATTAGCATCCATTCAGACAGTGCCGGGGTTTGTTATAACTCACCTCATCAAGCGTATCCATGAGCCTGCCCTCCTCCTCTACAACATTCTTAATACTATCACTCACTCCTGATCCATCTAGCACGACCTTGCCACCTTTTGGCAACCACCTCAGAATGTGGAACGCATTCGAATAGATACTCGTCGTGGTGTGCAGATATCCGCCATCGGGAATGTGCATCGGTAGCACAATAGTCAGACTTTTGAGGCCCCAGCAATAGCGCAGACCGAGACGCACTACATCTGCAAAGTTGTCAAGGATGTCGTGATGATTTGGCACAGTCAAGGAGACAGATTTTATGAGCGAGCGGGAGCGCTGGTGTAGATGAGACAGCGTATGGATGCCCGAAGTGAGGGAGAGGACAAATGTGTTGTCGCCGTAGAGTATCTGGCGCGCCTCCTTGTACACCAACGAACAGAGGCGAAGGGTAGCTGGGCTGATGCTTTCTTCGCCGACCATATTATGCCTTCCGCCCGGGAACTTCTCGATGATGTGTTGTTCCAGCACTTTCCCCTCGCCATCGCTATTCCCGATGATCGGACGCGGTAGATGCAGCAGGAGCGGCGTATCACGCTGCAGCGCCATGCGATAGATGTGGACACGCAGCTCGGCGGGCAATTCCATGAAGGGGAAGATGTGACGCTGGTCTAGAGGCTCTTCTGAGGGCGTGTCGGCGCTTTCCGCACTGTTCGCGACTGAAGATTGCTGAGGCTGCTGAGACGGCTGAGACTGAGATTGCTGAGGCTCCGAGAGGGTACTTGGCTCGGGCGTGGGGAACGTAGTCTGGCAATGCGATGACCGCGACGTGCTAGTATTAGTTCTTCTCCTTTTGTGTGGCAAGCATGCATACGGCGCGCGAACATGCGAAGAGCGTGTGCGACGCACTGGTCGGTCTGGAGCGCACTGCGGGTCCATGATACTGTTGTAATAAGAAAAAGCGCAGGCGGTGCGCGCTGGGATAACACGGCAGCGCGGGAATGGAGACGTGATAGGATCTGAAGCGCAAAAGATGAAGTCATCCAAAGTGGTTTAAGATCCCAACCAAGAATACAATGGGATCGAGTACCGGTGGCACAATGTGAAGCTGCGGGGCGACGCGCTTGTTCGGCTGGAGTTGAAGCTCAAGGGTGAAGCCCGGTCGGACGTCTTGGCAGGCTAAATCCCAAAGCATATTTCTCTACCATTTATTCATGTAAAACGAGGTCAAATACAATGCTGAACCCGCTATTGTCCACCACCAGTCTATAACGAGGTCTGATAAACGGTGACAGTTTGATAGGGAGAAAACTAACGGTTGCACGCCTCTAACCCAGGCCGCTGCTGCAACCCACAAGCCATGCACACCTAGGTATCCTACCGAGCCCATCGTCTAGGTGTGAAAGCAGACCTTAGTACCCGTGAACTTAATCATATGCTACCCCATATCCATGAAGAAGAATATGGCCGCTCAAAGCTCCGCCCCATGATGAAGCTTTTGAATCGCCCATGAAGGTCCGAACTGAAGAAAGCAAAATGTTCATAGCAGCAACGCTCTAAATATCAAACATAAGAAATCAAACCCCTATACACCCGTCTGCTTCCTGGTTCATAAGTCTATCAGGTTGTTGGCCCCAGGCTGCTGCCGGTTGTTCTGCGCTCCTCCAAAAGGATTACCCGTGCTATATGGGTTGGCTCCAAACGCACCTGCAGGACCCGTTTGGGCGGGCATTATGCGGTTCTGCTGCGGCATTCCTGTGAATTGGGAGTTGAGGAAGGGGTTATTGCCGGTAGCGTTTGCGTGAATACTATTGAGCCCTGCGCCAGCCGAATTGACGAAAGTTCCTGGGGCGGTATGCTGAGCTGGGAGACGAGTGTTGCCCACATTTCCGAATGTGTCTTGGCCTTCACCTGTAGCAAGAAGGGAATTGAGCCTCGCGGCATGTGGATCCATTGGTTTCTGCGGCTGCGCCATCTGTGGAGTCGAGAATGAGACTGGAGGGTTGAAGTTGGTGTTGTTGAATTGGGTTTGTGTCTTCTGCTCATGTAGGGTATTGAGTGTCGCCTGTCTCTGCGGCTGCGGTTGCGCTGACTGTGGTCGGTTGAATGACTGCGCAAATGGATTGTTAGAGCCAGTGGGTTGCGGCATTAAGGATTCTTGAGGCTTGTTGGTTGCCCATGGGTTGTGGCTACCAGGTTGGAGCGTGTTTTGTTCCTGTTGCGGCTGTTGTTGCTGTTGCTGTCCCATGTCGCCAAAGCTATTATATTGCCCATATGGGTTGTTCATGTTGAAGGCAGTCTGCTGGGGTTGCACATATTGCTGTTGCTGTGCGCCAAACTGATCGAACCCAGTCGGCTGGGGCTGCTGCTGCTGAAAGCCATTGTATCCACCGTAGCCGTTTTGGAAGCCAGTTTGTTGACCCTGCACGCCCGATGGTTGAGAATAAGCATTGTTGAGGAAACCTGTGTTCTGGGGCTGCTGCTGGTTCTGATCCACAAGGTTCCCGAACCAGTCGACGGCGCCTTGCTGCTGGTATCCTTGGTTGTTTCCAGTAGGCTGGTAGGCGGCTGGCTGAGAAGGAGTATCGCTGAATAAGAGGTCCGCATTGGTCTGCTCTAGCTCCCTGCGCCGAAGTTCTTCCTCCTCTTTACTCAGCTTGATAGCTTTGGCCAGGTCGTCATCATCATCGACGACAGGGGCAGCTCGCTCCCGGCGCTTCTTCTCCTCTTCCGCTTCGTTCTTGCTTGCTTCGAGGGCCAACCTGAGCTCAAGGTCTTCCTCATTCTCTCTCTTTGCACGGTGTTCCCGCGGGCGTCTATGAGATTCACCGCCACTGCCTCCTCCGGTCTGGCCGCTGCCGCCGTATTCCTCGATGCCTGTTACGCGCGACTTCCAAGACTTTCGGTCAGCTCGTTCGGCGCGCAATCGCTCCTCGTCGAGGATCAGAGAAGTAATTTCCTTGGCCGAGATTCGCACTGTCGGTTATTAGCAGAGCCAATTGGCAGAAGCGACGCGGAGCACACCGTTTTGTCCAACATCACGGCCATCTTCATCGATGTACTGGAACTCCCGCAACGTTTTGATGATGAAGAGATTCTTCCGCGCCCATGTCACAACCAGCTCCGAGCCCTCATGCAGGCAGTAGTCAAGGACCTTGAGCGACTTGAGCACATGGCGCCAGTTCTTGCCTTTGTCATTGAGTCGCTTGTCGAGCATGTCCACCACCTGGTAGAAGTCGGTGGAGCTATCCAGTGTCGTTAGCGCGGGGCCATCAAGGACGGAGAGGCAGTCCTACTTGTTGAATGTAATCTGAGCGATCTCAGCCATGTCGGACCCCACCGGACCCCACGGGTCGTTGCTGGTCGCTACAGAAGTCAGTCTCGGGACTTGGAGTGCAATTCAAGGTTCCTTACCATTGCGGACCTTTACTTCCACCGCAGAATAGCCCTTTGTGACATTCTTGACACTTCTCACGACTTTGGACATGGCGGCGGGGACGGGACAGCTCTAGGCCGAGGGCAGCGCGCAGCGTTGGTTCGGATGGTGCTGGTCGAGGGATGCGGTTGGCGTCGAGTGGTAGGCGGTGTCGACGAAATATTGGGGGGGTGGCGGGCGATGGGGTTATGATGCAAGCAGTTGTTCACGATGCGCAGCTAGCGAACGTCGCTGGTGAGCTTGCGCGGTCGGCCCGGGGGTGGGCTGTGTATGTGGTTGCTGGTCTCGTGATGAGAGCGGGCGGGCGTCGTGGTTCTTGGGGCAGTGGGGTGGCGGCTTGAGATTATGAGGGAGCGGAAGAGGCTCAGGGTGCTGCTGTCGTTGCAGGTGCCCAGTGCGAGGCTGGGAGCTCGGCAAGAGGGCGTCTTCGTCACCATGGCCCGAGCGCGCATTCATCACGGCCAGCACTCGCCGGAGAGCGCATTCCTCAGCCCGAGCGAGGAACGTAGTGAGCAAGTTGAGCAGGTTGAGCAGGTTGAGCAAGTCGAGAAAGTCGAGCAAAACCACAGAAAAACTGAACGCTCTCTCCGGAATTGCATTGCAACTTGTAGGAAACCTCTCGGCCGAAATGTCGGTGCATACTTGGGCACATCATGTCCATCCATCCATCCATCCATCCACCCATCACACCTGTCGCCTTTTCAGCTTCCATGTTCGCACAGTGAGCAAGACTGGTTGATGGCCTTGTGTTATGTACGGCTCTCCACTGCGATGAAGCATGATTGCAAAGTTGCAGAGCCGACGAATCATCCATGGCAGTCACGCATGTTTGCACCTTGGCCAAACTATTTGCAATGTCTGCACATTATGAAGCGCACCGCGCCGAGTGTAGTCTATAAGGCGGATGAGAATCCTTCATTAAGTACCAGTCTAGTGAGAGTGCCTGTGTGCAAAAGAAAAACCGCAAGAGACCCTGCGAGCCGTGGACGCCCTTGCCAATCTCTGAAGGGACGCCCAACTCCGACGCACCCGATAATAAAAAGATCCATGACGCAGATGTTTATCATCCGCCATCATGTGCAACCGGATAAGTGTAGAATGCAACAAAGGAGATGTAGCCACATAAAAGAAACAAAGGAAAAATCCGAGAAACTGCATGTAGTGGGAATAAAACAGCCGGTGAGGCCCTGCAGAACCCATGTAACCGCCATGCAAGATGTCCAGTGGAATAGAGAAAACACGCAAACCAGCAATAGGGAAATTTTTGTGTAGAAACAGGGGTATAACCACTGCCAGTGAACACCGTTGTAATGACCTCGAGATTTTCAACTTGGAAGTAGTTAGTGATACATAGGGGAGTGACAGATCTACTGGACGGGCGGAGCCCACATGTCATTGCCCAACCTCTGCTGGTTGGGATTGTAGTGATCCGGTTCCGTGCTATTAGGACGGCGGATATTGTTATTTTGGTAGTACATATTGTTCTGCGACTGGGCGTAGTGGGGCTCTGGGTAGACGTAGCTGCCCTCTCCAGCCCCCGGGGAGGGCAAGGGTTGTTGGGAGGGTGACTGCCAGCCCATGGCTGATACCATGTGCGGGCTGCCATTGGCGCTGCTGGTGCCTCCCGGCTGGCCGTGGTTGGCAGAGGCTGGCGGCTCCAAGACCTGCGGCGGGCCGTATCCACTTGGGTGTGAAGTGATGGCTGGACGCGGGTGCGGGTTGCTCACGGTCGAGTTGTACGACTGTGAAGTCAACGAAGGAGATGCACGAGGACTGGGCTGGGGCATCTCGTTGCGAAGGTGAGGAGGCACGTTCATGTTGCCCATATAGGCATATTCGGAGGCCTGACGATGCATTCCGGGAACGCCAGCAGGCATTCCGGCGGCAGGAGAGAGAGACAAGGGACGCTCGTTCGGGGACGGTGTGCCCAGTGGAGACGCCGTCTCGGAGTACTCATCAGCATCTGAACGAGCAGACCTGCTTGGAGCCGAGGCACGTGAAGCAAGGGCGGCGGCGGTGGCGGCGGCAGCTTCCTCGACAGTGCCAGTGTGGTGATTCTGGTGGCGAGTCAAGGTTGTGCGACGCGTAAACGTCTTCTGGCAATCCGCATAGGGACATTTGTAGGGTCTTTTTCCGGAATGGATGCGACGATGTCGCGCCAATGAGCTCGAGTCACTGAACGGCTATTGTCTAGGTTAGGTCTGGCGATAGTAACAAACGACGGCGGGAACATACCTTTCCGCAACGCTCGCACATGTGCGGTTTCTCGCCGGTGTGGACACGTTGGTGGACAGTCAATGCAGACCGTTGGATGAACTGCTTGCCGCAGTTGGGATACTCGCACACGTGGGGACGAATGCCGCTGTGGATGCGTTCTGCAAGAATGTTAGCGGCACGACTTTTTGGTGTTGCGGCCCAAGCTCCTTACCGTGACGGGCGAGGTCACTGCGTCGCGCGAAGCCCTTGCCACAGGTCGAGCATGCGAATGCTTTTGGCGGGCCTGTTTCGGATGCGGGGCGGCCGCCGGGCTGCTGGTTCTGCTGGTCCGGCGCCTGCGGTGCATATGTGTGATCAGGCGGACTCGGAATGTAACTGTTGTTGTTGAGCAACGGCATCGGCGCCTGCATCTGTGTGGGGGACGGGTAACGCATGCCGTTCATGCCGTGCGTGGGCATGGGCGGGTACGGGGGCAGCTGCTGCGGCTGCTGGGAGGAATAACGCGACGAGTCTGACGGGTGTGGCGAGACGCCGCGTTCAGAGCCGTTCTCCGACTTGATGCGGCCGTTGAGGTATGGCGGCGCGCCGAAGTGCTGCGGCTGTAAATCGTGCTGCATTGTGTGTTGCATGGTGGTGAAGTGGCTGCCTGTTCCTGCGTGGGCTGTCAATCTCGCGTTCAAAATGGTGCCGAGTTCCATCCTCGGGCAGAGAGGTGAAAGCTCCGCGCGACGGGGCGACGGTGAAGGGGGCAAGGCAGCCCAGGGTAGGGAGGACGGGTGCGCACCAGAGGAGAGGAGAGGAGAGGCTGCTGCGGGCTGGTGGGCCGTGTTGTTGTTGTTGTGGTGGTGGTGGTGGAGGCGCGGTGGTGGTGATGGTGGCCAGCGACGGGCAATGTTGCTGCTGTCGAGGTGGTCCGTTCAGCAGCGTCGAGTAGTAGGGCCGGGCCGCGTGCAGGTCAATGCTGGCGGTGCACTAGAACGCGAAGCCAGTCAGCGTCAGGAGAGGCGAGGAGGGAAGTGAAGCGCAGCGGCGGCGACGAGAGGCAGCGTGTCGCGCCCGTCAAGGGCCGCCCGGCACGCTCGCGGCCCCCGAATAGGGGAGGCGAGAGCGGTGAAGCAGGCCGGCGGCGGGCGCGGGGCAGCGCGGCGGCGGCCCCAATGGAGCGGGCAACGTACCTGTGATGGAGAGGCCGGCGGCGGGCTGGAGGGTGCGAGAGGGCGGCGATGGAGTGGGTGTGGTGGTGAAGAGTAGAGGCAGGTACTTCTTCGCTCTGCTGCGCGTGTTGGGAATTCGGCGCTAGGCCCGGTGCGGATGGCTCGGCTTCTCCCGAGTCGCTTCAACCCCGGCAGGTGACAGATGTGCAGGCAGCGGTGCGGCCGTGGAGATTCTGGAAGAAAACGCTCAGGCCAAAGGCTCGACGACGGCGGTGGCTCCCCCCAGGCTTGCGGCGCCCGCGCACTGTTAAGAACGCTCCGACGGACCTCTGCCCGCCTGCTTTGGGCGCGCTGAAACCCGCAAATCTCACCACTCCTGAATCGCCCAAAGTAATCGCCAGAGAGCCACACCACAGGGATGACTAACGGCCGCTGACTGTGGTGCTCAGCTCGCCGTGAACCACGACGCCCGGGCTCGTCGCGCCTGTCGTCCCGCTGGCTGCGCTGGCTGGACTGCCGCAATGCCCCGGATGCGTGGCCGTTCCGTGCTTTGACGGCTGGAGATCCGTGACGTCGGGAGCGGAGCTCCAATTCACGCAGCGCTGCAACTAGGTCCCTTCGGTCCCAGCGTGTCCTGCAGTGGCAACTCTCCTCGTCGCCGCTGCGAAGACGGGCCCTGCGGCTGAATATCAACTGTCAACTCAGTGTGTCGGCCCTTCACCGCGCTCAGAAGACGCTCATGCTGGCTGACTGTGTTGCCGTCCCGGGACGTGG
>MU002380.1:0-18277 GCA_010093585.1 Melanomma pulvis-pyrius CBS 109.77
TGTGGTATCGAGGCGAGAGAAGAATTCTGTGGGTTGAACGGTTGAGGTGTGTAGCCGCCGAATCCAGCACCTGTGAATTGGGTTTGGATTTGGGGTTGCTGTGGTTGTTGCATTTGTTGTGCCTGTTGCATGTGCGCGAATGGGTTAGTCCCCTGTCCTGTTATTGGACTGAATGATTGTTGCTGCTGTTGCTGAGGGAATCCCATAGCTGTTTGCTGTGGGATTTGCATAGCTGTTTGCTGTGGGATTTGCATAGCTGTTTGCTGTGGGATTTGCATAGCTGTTTGCTGTGGGATTTGCATACCGGGCTGTTCGAACCCTGTCTGCTGGAAGCCTGTCTGTTGAGGATACTGCTGAGTTTGAGGCTGAGCCATCGTTTGCTGATTATCTTGAATTGATGAGAAGAAGTCGATCAATGGCGCACTCGGATTTGACTTGTGTAAAGTCGGCCGGTCTATCGATGTCGGTGCTGCAGCAGGCTTGGGCTCGGTTGTCGATTTGCTCACGCCATTTGTAGCTTTGCCGCCATTCTTCTTTGCCTCCTTTTCTGCGAGATACTGTCTCCGATTGATCTCAAAATCCTTGTCATTCAAGTACTCCTCTAATGATGCAGCCAGGCTAGTAGGCGCGTGCTTGATTTTCGGGATCTCTAGCCTTGTGGAATGCTCATGTAACCGAGCAATACTTAGATACTGAACGACCAATTCGGTCTGTTTCACGAACGTCCGATATATGCCAAGCGCACGTGTGGCATCCGGTTTGGATAGCTCGAAATAATGCTCTATATAACGTCAGAACGAACAAAGGTGGAACTTCGTAGCCCTTACCAAGCACATTTATAGTCCCCTCGTTCATAACGTGGAAGAGCACAAGCAAATCCATGGTGAGCAGGCGGAAGGCAGTCAACGTAATCTCGTTCTCTGGCTCTTCGTGGAACGGCTAGAATCGTGTCATGTAAGTATCAAATCCCCTGTAACAGCCACAGAGGTTTGCATACCTCGCATCTTAGCAGATGGCGAATCTGAGTCTGTACGCTCTCTGCTTCTCTGAGGAGGCCCTTCTCAATGTTCAGCCGTTTGAGACGCCCCTCGCCACCGCGGACATAGTCCACCCTTGTGGCTCCGTACTCGATCGCTCGCTGGAGGAGGTATTCGGCGTAGGTCCGTATGTTCTTGCCCTGGGTCTGTACTATATGCCAAGGGATGTTAGCCTTTTATGTATAAGTTTCCGATATATGACGTTAACTCCACAACGCCCTCGAGAGCATCCAAGGACTCTGTCAACAAAGCTTCCCCAGACTCTCCCGTATCCACCCTCCGTTCTCAAGGAAAGCACACAAACATACCCTCAGTAAAGCTATTGATCGCCAACCTCCGATGCGGGTTCTGAGCCAGATACTTAAGCGTGACCTCAGGCTCGCCCTCCCTGATCATCAAATGCACAATGATCAAACTCTTGAAGACGATGGTCCACGTCGAGTCGCGGAGACGGTTCGTAAGGGCGCGGAAAATCTCGGCGACGCCTGCCTCGCCGGCGTGCGTGGCGACGAGGATGTGCTCGACATATTTGGACTTGGGTGCCGCGAGCTGCGAAGGATGCGCTGGTTAGCTCACGCCAATTCGCGGGCTGGGGAGAGGGGGATGGGATGGGATGGACGGGAAAGCTGACCTTGATCTTAGTGCCGCCCTTGACGGACTTCTCAAAGGAGCTCGCCATGGGCGTGTGTGTTGTAGACGTGCCGTTCACTGGGGGAACGGGACGTCGGGGGTGCAGGCGGGTGGTGTGGGCTTCCGGCGGGTCTGCGCGCTATCGCAGCATAGCGGTCTCGATGCGGCGGTGAGCGGGAAGAATAGACACAATAGCGATGAAGAGCTGACACTGTCTCTGCTCTGTCCTGTCTCTGATTCTGTGCGAGCCGGGGGCAGAGGCCCTGTGGAAGGGGGTGCGAGACGTGGTGGTGCCGGGCCGAACAGCTCGAATGAAGGGTGCACGTTGGCGTTGGCTGGATTGGCACGACGGGAGGCGACGCGATGACGAAGGCCGCGAAACGAAGATCGCAGGGCAGCAATTTCACCAGCAAACGAAACAATTTCCCGTGCCACAATACCAACGTCGCGAAGTAACCATGTCCGCCGAGCCCACGTCCGAGGAGCAGAAGAAGGCCGACGAGGAGCTCAAGGCAAAGGAAGCTGCTGAGCAGGCCGCGCTGCCGTACAAGTGGACGCAGACCATCAGCGACCTCGACGTGACCATTACCATCGACGCAAAGTACAAGGGCCGCGACCTGGACGTCAAGCTCAGCAAAAATGCGCTCAAGGTTGCGATCAAGGGCCAGGAGCCGTTCATAGATGTGAGTGTCCCTTCGCACGCACACATGCATACATCGTAGTTTGCATTGGGCCTATTCTAACACGACCCCTCCAGGGCACCCTCCCCCACCCCATCCACGTCGACGACTCCACCTGGACGCTCGAAACCACGCCCTCTGGCAAAGAAATCGCCGTCCACCTCGACAAGGTCAACCAAATGGAGTGGTGGCCCCACGTCATCACCACCGCCCCCAAAATCGACACCACAAAGATCCAACCCGAGAACAGCAAGCTCGGAGATCTGGACGGCGAGACGCGGGGCATGGTCGAGAAAATGATGTTTGATCAGCGGCAGAAGGAGGCGGGGAAGCCGACGAGCGACGAGCAGAAGAAGCTGGACTTGCTGGAGAAGTTCAAGGCGCAGCATCCGGAGATGGACTTTAGCAACGCGAAGATGGGCTAGGTGGGGGGAGGTGGATGGATATGATACCAAAAGCAGCCAAAGAGGCTAAAATGACTATGAAGCTTTCATGAAGAATCGACTTGCTCCTTTTTAATCCCTCCCATGTCCGTTTCTCCACGTCTATATATTCTACAATAGTCGTACATTGCGATACAAAACCTTCCGAGCTCAATACAGGTAGAAGACGCGGAGGGAATATGGTACAAGAACATGGAGGAGGTATCGACCTTTCGAAGGTTGAGATGGTGCCAGTGAGGCAGACATTCGTCCAAAGCCTAATTTAAAGCATCCTCAATTAGTCCTTCAACCGCAGGTGATAGGTATCAAGCTGCGCTTCCGTCATGACCGTCGGACTCTTGACCAACATATCCTCGCCCCTCCCACTTTTCGGGAACGCAATGACCTCCCTCACGGAATCCGTGCCCAGCATAACCGCCATAAGCCTGTCCCACCCGAGCGCAAACCCCGCGTGCGGCGGACACCCTGAGCGCAGCACATCGAGCAAGTGCCTAAAGTCCTCGATACGCTCGGTGCTCATCTTCAGCACGTCACGGAAGATGAACTCTTGAACTTCGCCGTTGTGGATACGCCGGCTACCTCCTCCTAGCTCGACTCCATTGACAACGATGTCGTAGTGTGCGGCGATGGCTTTTTCTGGTGCGGTGAGGAGTAGTTCTATATCTTCTGTGGTCTTGGGCGCTGTGAAGGGGTGATGTGTGGAGGATAGTCCCGCAGCGCCTCCCTGGCCTGGGTCGGTATCATTGGTCGGTGAGAAGAGTGGGAAGTCGGTGATCCAGGTAAACCTGAAGCCCTCATTTTTTGCCACACTTGCCTTGATCCCCTGAGCCACAGCTGTCTTATGTAAAGCCAACCGCAGATTCCCAATAGCAGTAGAGCCCCCGAAGAATGGCTCATTTTTGCGGGCTTGCAAGATGAGCAGCTCGCCATGGTCTACTGATACTTCTGGAGGACAGTCCATAACGAACGGGTAGCCCAGCGCCGAAAGCCCTGATAAAGGTTTTGACGTATCGGCTACGAATACTGCAGGTTGTCCATCGGAATTCTCTAGGAACGGCTTGCCTTCTGGGCTGTCCAAGAAATTGGAGATGAACTTGCTCGTCTGCTTCGGGTCGAGGGAGACTTCCATCTTAAATGCGTCAACTACTGGGTCTTGGAGAGAGGTGATTTTACTGATCAGATCCTCAGGCAGTCTTTCTGTGATGGTGTGTATCTACCAATATTAGGTACATGTAAAGTTTTTTAGGATTGAGACAAACCTTCGCCCCGATACGTAGATCCGGTTTGTCAGAGCCATAGGATGCCATGGCTTCTTGATAAGTCATTCTTGGAAACGACACTTGTTTGCCTAGGTCCACGTTCGCAATTTCGCTCCACACTGCCTTCAGTATCATTTCAACCTTGTGCATGACGTCTTCTTCTCCAGCAAACGCCATCTCCATATCGAGCTTTTCCATTTCCACGTTAGTGGAGATCACCTATATATTGAGGTTGACTCACCTGAGTGAACTCGGGCTGTCGATCCGCCCTCAGATCTTCATCGCGGAAGCAGCGCGCAAATTGGAAGTACCTTTTAACTCCTGACGCCATGAGGATCTGCTTGTACTGTTGAGGACTCTGGGGCAGAGCATATGCGAGACCTTTGCTTCGAGTCGGTACCAAGAACTCACGGGCACCCTCTGGTGTCGATTTGAACAGAATGGGCGTCTCTATATCCCAAAATCTGTGTGAGAGCAACCTTTGCCTTGCTACATTCATAGCCTTGGCCCTTTTGTGTAAGTTGTCACGTAGTTCCTTATCCGTGCGAAGCTGAAGATGTCGTTGGTCACTCGAGAATACGGTGTCCTCTTTGATGATCAAATCATCTGCGACCTCGTTGAGAGGTGTGATCGATCGCAGATGGATCTCAAGAGTGTTGAGAAGACGCATGCCAAGGACATAGTCGTCTTTGGCCGGCTGCCGCTCTTTGATGATGCCGTTGATTTTTACAGGAGTCCATTCTTTCAGAGACTTGAGCACACGGTGAGCGTCTAGCTCTGCCCCTGCCTCATCCACCGCGGTCGAAATCAGCTGCACACAAGTGTCCTGTTCGGGGTCCCGGAGCATAGCGAAGGATAGCTTCTTAGATACATCTCGACGCGTGCCCAAGTATCCAAGTATAGTTACTTCTTTCTTCATATTTCGACTGAGCAACATTGGCAAATGTTCAAATAGTACGGGCTTTCCTAGAGACACTGATCTAGTGAGTAAATACACGTCATATTCAGGATATGAATATATGTACTTGTATTTTTGAATCCATCAAGCGCTTTCCGTAGGCTTTCACTTGGTTCAATCTGATTGCAGACGATGCTTGAGCTAAAGCAGCGTAATCCATTACCAGGATGTATTGCTGCAACATTAGGCGTGTTCCAATGACGGCGTGCTCGGACGAATCGAGATATTTCGGCGTAGGAGCTTCGGGGACATGAAAGGCGACATGCTACTTGGCGTGACACCAATTGCGGAATCATGCTCGAGTAGAAACGCACCAGTAGCGTCAATTGATGAAATGATGCAAAAGTCCATCTCCTGATACACGATCTCGAGAAAAGTAGTCTCTCCACGCTAGTCGCTGACTAATCTGCCAAGCCCACTCCAACCTAAAAACTTCGTCGCGCGGCCACCTTCTGTCCTCCATCCTTCCAGTTTATACCAAGTGAGCCCCCATGCTTCCCTACGCGTTGACATCGAGCTAATAGTATTTCTGCAGATGATGAAAGCCTAGCGTGCACAAGATGAGCTATCCTCCATCTCCGCGTTCGAACTCTCCCTTCACCGGGCTCAAGTGGTTTGTCTGTGGTGGTGGAGGTAGCATGAAATCTGCGTCCGGCACCACTCCTTGTTACATAACGGACGCTTGGACGGCATCTCTGATTAATACACTGGAAGGTGTCCCACACTCGAGTTCACTCGATCGCAACATCCGCTACCCGCGAAAGCGAATGCGCGTTACAGATAGAAAGAATACAAGAACTTTTGGAACATGGTACCTCCCGATAGCAGTTTGTGAAGGACTGCGTGCGAGTGAAGGACTGCATGCGATTGTTCAAGCCCACTGCTCTAGTATAGCCTATATTGGAAGAGCAACTGTGGTTATTCACTTTTCTTGAGGGCTAACTTTTGTTTTGGCACCTGTATCCCTCCAGATTTTGAATTCCTCCCATCCGGGGCAGGTCATGTTTTCCGCTTCGAAAAGCTGCTCATCGACGATACGGCAAATTTGGATCTTGGATTTTCCAGACCTGATCACAAGCGCCTCCCAGTCGATCAGATAGTGGTTCGGATCCGTAGTAGAGACTGTCGCAGGGATGGGTTCCCACTTCAAGCCGTGTGGGTTCTCCAATGATCCCGAATTTGGTAGCACAATGTAGGCGCCTTTGCTCGATATCAATCGGTGACCCTCGCTCTTGGAAGCTGCGAGACCTGCGGCATGTAATATCCGAGGGAAAGACCCCATATGGAGAAGCGTGTCGGGTAGTGTTACGACGTTGTTTGTGTGATCGCTTTTCGAATTGTCGCTCGGTCCCCCCGTTGACGCTCCCTCGGATGGAGTGTCAGCGAGAGCTTTTCGTAGTGCACGATGAGAGAATGTGTGTGTTCCATCACTAAAGGCTTCTTTGTGTGCTATTTCAGCCTTCTTGGCTTCTGCGGCCCCGTGAGCGAGTTCAACGACTTCCTTCGCTAGGAGGTGCTGGGCGACGCGTTTTGAAGCATCCTTCCTCTGCTGCTCCATGACCAGGTAGATGTAATTGAGAGGAATGAAGGTAAAGAGTTTCAGGTAGCGCTCAACGTCGTCGTCGGAAGTGCGTAGGAAGTACTGTGGCCACTCATGTCAACGCAAATCTCAGGTGAGAGTATGACAGGATCGCATACCTGATAGAGATCGAAGGAGCTCATCATGTTCTGATCAAGCCAGACAGCGTTGCCAGCGCTTTTGCCAAATTTCTCACCCGACGCGGTCGTTAGAAGTGGTGTGGTGAGACCATAGGTTGCTGTCAGGAGGTCATCGTCAACTTGTTTGTCACTTTCGCCTCGGTGGATCTTCCGCATGTGGCTGACGGCATCCATTCCAGCACATATATTTCCATACTGGTCAGAGCCGCCTAGTTGTAGCTGGATGCCCTTTTCAGAGTACATGTGCCACCAATCGTATGCTTGAAACAGCGGATAACAAAATTCGGATATCGCCATGCCGTCGCCGCTTTCCTGTCGCGTCTTGACGCTATATTGCGTAAGAACGAGAGTTTATACGTTCAAGGGGGCAACTCACGAATCGCGACTGAGCATCGTGCCCAGCCTCATCCCAGAGCCTAGGTCTCTCATCAAGTCCACCGCATTTAGATTTCTTAGCCAGCTCCTGTTGTCCAAGACCTTCTGACCTCCCGATGTCTGTAGGGTGAAATTGTGCTTGATGCCGAGGCATTTCACATGGACCCATAGCTTCTGCAGTTGTGCCTGGATGCTCTCGATGTTTGTGGCCTGTGTATCTGCACCCTGCCTTGTGCGAGCCGATGTTCTCCCAGAAGGATCCCCGATCTGAACCGTGCCGCCACCGAACTATTCATCATTAACGCGACGTTGTAGATGTTGCCTCGAGTCGCTCACCAATGTAACGGTGTTGAAGCCATGGAGGTGCATCCAGTATAGCGCCATTAGAGGGACGAGATGCCCAACGTGTAGAGAGGGTGCCGTAGGGTCTACACCAACGTATGCTCCTATCCGTTTTCGTGTCAATACCCAGTCGAGTGCTTTGTGGCCGCTGGAGTGTGTTAGCATACATCCCACCCGCAAGCCCAAGGACACGCTCACCCGGCAATATCTTTCACAAATCCTCGCTCCTCAAGCACTGCTAGCATGCTCTTCTGGGAACCAGCCCTAATATTACGAGCCTGCTTTTCCCACTCCGCCGCCCGAGCCTCTTGATCTGAGTTGGAGCCAACCGCCGAGGTCTTGAGGAACCGAATTGAACGCGCGGGGTCGAGTATGTGGGGATTTTTTCGAATGAGTTGTTGGCCTACGGGCGGCCGATGCCGCGGAAGATGTATTCGCAGCGACATGGCTGCTATTGAGGAAGCTCGAGAAGCTTAATCGTCGCCTCATAAAAAAAAACAGCGTGCAGAACCTCTGTTCCGAAATGCCAAGCATAGACGCATGCTGATTGGCCGAAGCTAGGTTGAGCTTGAGCTTCCACCACCACTCGTCTCCGCACTCGTCACGCATCACGCGGAGCCGTCACTCCTGACTTTCACAATTGATCAAGTCTCCCTGTAGAGACTCCCAACTGCCATTTTCTAAGCATTCCTCTTGATTCATGCATGCTCATCTTCACGCACTTTCCAAGCCACGTTTCTGACCTCCCACATAGCTCCTTCTTGTGCATACAACAGGGCATTGTCGGGCTTGACTAATCCTTTTGACCTCCCACCAGAATCCTTCAAGTGTGCAACATCACTACTAGCATTCCACATTCCCCAGTAATAAACTCATACTCACCTCTATCCTCAAAAATGCATGCTCGACTTACAACGAACCCGCCATTAGGCCAGACGACAACTGTCATTGCTGGAAAAGAGTCCGTAAGTCAAGTTTCCTTTGTGAAGCGCAAAGTAACTTTGCAGGATCTGACCCTTCTGCTCACTAGCTAGAAGTGCTTACACTTCAACTAGGTTACGTTTACGGTGCTCATCGAGAGCTCAATCGCTACCGAGAAGGCCTGGAACGTTGCACTTTGGCACAATTTCGAAGATCAAGACAAATGGACGAGTTTGAGTTTGGAGCCGGTGCATGAGCCACCATCCGTGGTATGATCGGCTATGATATATTTCAACTACAGCTAATGTTCGAAGATGGTGGTGAGGCCGAACAGTACCCCTGACGTACGGCGCCAATGGTTTACCGTTGACCTTCTTGGCTCTCCGAAACATAGTTCATCCATCTCGTTCACCATCACGTTCCGCCCTTCGGAAGAAGAGCCCTGGAAGTGGGCGAATGAACAATTCTCGACATCAGACGGTCGAATCATCTATCAATCCGCCGATGCACCGGAAAAGGATTTGACACATTATATTGATGGCCTCCCTCCGTATCTGCAAATAGTTGAGGAACAGAGCGATACCCCTGAAACCCGCCTATGGAATATCACCAGCCCCGTGAATGCAGCATCTGGGAAAGCATCTGGCTATTCCAACAACAAACTTGGCAAGCCGACTTCATACTTACGCTGGTTCGCTCTCGTGCGGCTATGGTCGCCCTGGCTTGCCCCAAGGCAGGGCAGAGACAACTTCCGGCCAGACAAGGAAGCCGTCTTGGCAGCTTTTCAACGCGATGACGGGACTCATCTTGTCATACTCGCCATAAGTGGAGTAGACGATGTCCTCACATGTCTACATCATGACGGAGACGGGAATGTTGTTATAAACTCACGGAACGATAGCGAAGAGGATGGATTTGCCAGACTCATTGCAGCTATTGGAACTTCTTTGGAGAACGCCACAGCCGCAGCCATGTACCATGCCCGTAAGGTCGTCCAAAAGTACGAGGTGGCATCTGGAGAGTATGATGCAGAAATGAAAGCACTCGTTGAGGGCGTAAAGCCGGAATGGTTGGAGAATTGGTACGATGGTCTTTCGTACTGTACCTGGAATGGCATTGGACAACACCTCACAGAGCAGAAAATATTTGATGCCCTAGATTCTCTGCAGAAGAATGAAATAAATGGTATGTTAGTCACTCCGCTATGCTAATCTTCCATTAATGGGTGCTCAGTTTCCAATCTCATTATCGATGACAACTGGCAATCTCTCGTATGTAGCTTTTGTTGACCTTTGAAATCTATTCTGTGCTTATCCTTTCCAGAACCACGAAGGAGGAGATCAGTTCTTAAATGCGTGGATGGAGTTTGAGGCAACGAAGTCTGGCTTTCCGCGAGGCCTTCAAGCAGCTGTGAACGACATCCGGAGCAAGCATAAAAATATCCGGCACGTCGCTGTTTGGCACGCATTGGTATGCCCAAGCACTGCTTATTCAATCATTCGCTAATCTCGTTATCAAGTTTGGTTACTGGGGTGGCATTGCTCCCGACGGCAAGATTGCTAAAGAATACAAAACAGTGTCCGTCCAGAAGAAAGACGGAGTTTCCGGAGGGAAGATGCTCGTAGTTGCTGAAGAAGATGTTGGCCGCTTCTACAAAGACTTCTACCAGTTTCTCAATTCAGCTGGAATTGATTCAGTCAAGACCGATGCACAATTCTTCGTCGACGAACTGGACGACGCCACCGATCGTCGAAATCTCATTCAAGCCTACCAAGACGCTTGGAACATCAACCAGCTCCGCTACTTCTCTGGGAAGGCTATTTCCTGCATGTCTCAAACTCCTCAAATCATTTTCCATTCTCAATTGCCCTCCAACAAGCCTCGAATACTTGTACGTAACTCAGACGACTTCTTCCCAGAGGTTCCAGGTACCAGAACCCCCCTTCCCAACCCCTTGATCTTAGGGCTAACTGTAATAGCTTCCCATCCCTGGCATATTTTCTGCAATGCGCACAACGCAATCCTAAATCAGTACCTCAACATCCTGCCCGATTGGGATATGTTCCAGACTTCACATGAATGGGCATCGTTCCATGCAGCAGCTCGTTGCGTCTCAGGCGGACCGATATATATCACCGATGTCCCAGGTAAACA
This sequence comes from Melanomma pulvis-pyrius CBS 109.77, assembly GCA_010093585.1. NCBI lineage: Eukaryota > Fungi > Ascomycota > Dothideomycetes > Pleosporales > Melanommataceae > Melanomma > Melanomma pulvis-pyrius. Next base: position 10,519 of record MU002380.1, read on the forward strand.
CGACGTAGATCTCATCCAACAGATGACCGGGAATACACCGCGAGGCGACACGGTGATTTTACGTCCCCATACAGTTGGGAAAAGCACCTCAGCATACAACTCATACGATGACCCCGTTCTCCTCAAAATCAGCACTTACGTGGGCATGGCTCGGACTGGAGTTAGCATACTAGGCATTTTCAATTGCACTCAGCGTCCTTTGGCCGAGTTGATCCGACTGGACCAGTTCCCCGGCACGGAAGAGGGCACGTACATCATCCGGAGCCACACGAGTGGACAGGTTACGAATCCAACTGCCACAAAACACCCTTCATTTGTTCACCTGGAGTTGCCGACTGCAGGGTGGGAAATTCTCTCTGCATTCCCACTTCAGTCCTTCAAACTAGAGCGTAAGCACCCGGTGGACAGTCCCGCAGAAATTAATGTGGCCAATCTCGGACTCCTGGGGAAGATGACTGGAGCTGCCGGGATTGTCAACTCAGATAGCTACATTGAAAGATCGTCCGGCCGGCTACGCATGTGGACTTCTCTCAAGACTCTAGGGACATATGGTAAGCTCGTTTGTGTCTGAGGTTATAAAAGTCGGCCACTTACAATCGTTTAGGTCTGTACATTTCTGACCTTAAGAAACGTTCAATTGAGGACGACTTCTTCGGCCTCATCTTCGGGAGACCTATCCCTCTCCATTGCGTCAAGATCAACGAGGTCTGTGATAATATCCTTGAGATTGACATAGCTAGGGCCTGGAAGGAGACAGACTCAGAAGCAGGATGGAGCAATGAGGTGGCCGTGGAGGTGGTCATTCGGTGAATGTGGTCGCTATTTTAGCCAACTCTGCGGAGAACACCAGTCACCAATGCGAGGTGAAACCAAGATTCCAAAGCGGAGGGTGGCATTGTCCAAGCTTTGGATATCTCCTACAAAAGCATTGTCTATGTTCGTAACCCGTCAAACTGTGATGACTTCTGCTGGATCTATCAACAATTAGTCGATCAGACATCAAGCTGATTACCGGAGTAAGCACCTGAGGGGATAAGTAGACTATTTATAACCTAATTTTACAGTTCATGGCCCCGCGATAAACGTCGCCGTTATAGAATTATAATCGACAAAGGTATAGATAATCTGTTGTCAACGATCTAGAAGGGGATCGAAATGGTGGTTTTTTATTCACCTGTGAAGAACCGCTTCGTTCACCGTGAAATCACGAACGCCGTAGCAAATATTCTCCACCGTCCGCCCTCTTTCTATAGATCCATCCTCCTCTCCAACGCACCAACAAACACCCTGTGACCTCCCTCGCGACATAACCTCTATCGCGACACAACCTCCACCAGAAGCAAACACACCCACGTACTGCGCCGAAAGCACACTAGCGCCTCTATAATCGGCCGCCACAGTGTGCTTCTACTAAACGAGGCCAGACGACTTTCTTGTTCGCTCGCTCGTGCGGTTCAACTCTCACTTTCACTCCACAAAAGCGTTCTATACAAGCGCCTCAACTCCACCGCTGTCACTCCTCCAACTCTCTCGACACACAACCACCCGCTCTCTACCTCGCCATCGCCATCGCTATCGCCAGTGACCCGCACACTGTCTTGAAATCACCATCGCCATCGGCATGAACCTCGCAGTCATCATGCAACATCCCGTTGCGTACTTTCTCTCCGGATGCACGGTCACGCTCATGGTCATCGGACTGTGGCTCTACAACAAGGCTCCAATCCACTTGTACGGCAACCACCTCCACGGCAAGCCCAGCGATCTCCCCCATTATTTCGAGCCAGAGACAGCCGAAGCCACTCGCCGGCTCCAAAAAGAGCTGGACGAGCTCAAGCGGCAATCCACCCAGCTCCACAAGCAGCTGGCGAGGGCCAATTCCATGATCGCGGTCCAGAGCCGGGACGTGGCAAGTCACCGCGGGGAAAAGAACGCGCTCAGGGGGATCCTACAAGGGGTTGAGCAAGAACTCGAGCGAGAGAGGGAAACTCTGATCAAGGCGCTCGCGGAGCTTAAAGAGGAGCAGGCCAAGGCCGCGGAGCTCCTGAGACTTCACACGGCGGCCGAGGCCACGCTTATGGACGTCCAGACCAAGGAGAAGCTCACCCCGCCGAGCCCGGAGATCCCGTCGCCAGTCATCGACGCACAGGCGGATGGGCCTGCGAAGAAGAAGAAGGGTAGGCGACGGAAGAAGAGGGCGGCAGGGCAGAATGCTCAGGAGACACAGGGAAGCCAGGCAGGGGAGGAGAGCGATGGGGTAGCGTTGCGCACTACGTCCGGTGCCTGGTGCTCATAGACATTGGAAGAATTGATACCGAGTAGGGACTGTAGAGAAGGGCTGGGGAAGAAGCAGACTCTGGTGCCATTGTCGGTTTCCATTGCAATGTATCTAGCAGGGAACATGTCATGGGAGATTCCAGCCAGCAGGCAAGACTACCAAGCAGGCTCTGCAAAGCACTGCTGTAGTTAGCCAGAGACCACTTCGATGCAACCAGATTAGCCCTCCTAAAAATATAATAGTAACTCACTCCAACTCGTGCAAGGAAGTCGATAGCTAGACAGGGACAGCCACCCTCTCACATCGAGCACGAGTCTCCCAGATGGATCCCCACGCCCTTCAAACACTCCCCTCCGGCCGGGGACAAAGAACGTACCAAGTACACACATATATGTATATATAGACAAGACCGAATCTACACCAGAGACCCGCATTTCCCCAACCCGCCACCCCTAAACATAGACACACAATGCTACACCAAACTGCCGTCCAACAGGTCTAGGTACGGAGTAATAGTGAAGTAGTACCTTAGTCCACCTGCCGCCAGCCAGCCCGCCCGCCGCTCCGCCCCGCGCCCCCAACGAATCAGCGCGCGGGGCGCCCAAAGTCAGCCTTGCGAGCTGATGCGATGCAAGCCTCGCTCGCTGGAGGACGCTGAGGAGGCACGCTTGGACGTGAGCTCGGGGGGGGGTCTTGCGTTGGTGGAAGGAAAGACGGATGATGGATGATGGATGGAGGACGCGAGGGAAGATGCTTGACGGGGAGAAGGAATCCATGGATAGATGCATGCATACAAGCAGCTGAAGACCACGACGGCAATCCTATATGTTCTCCAGCAGTGTCCTCCATTCCCCACGAACAAAACAATGCAGATGTCCTCGCTGCGAAATTAGCCAGCTGCTTATACACACGCGCGCCTCCCACCCACCGCCCGCCGTCCGTCCTCGCGCCCGCGCGTCCCCGTGCCCAAACCTGCCCTCTATATCGCATCGCATCGCACCTCGCTCTCCTCCAACCAGCCCTCCAGCCCTCCCGTCTTCCACGCTCGTTCACCCGCGCAAGCTAGACGTCTAAGTAGCGTGGCGCGGCCAAAAAATTGCCGTCCTGCGATAGATGTAGTGCAGTGCTTGCTGATGCGCGGCCAGCCATCCGGCCCCCGTTGCTCCCCCCGCCGCGCTCGTCGGGGATGCGGGTTTGGGATTACGAGTCCGCCTTGCGCCTTGCGGGCGCGAGCGATCGAGGGAGGAATGGAGGAATGGATGGAGATGGGAGAGCTGAGGGAGGCCCCGACCGAGCGACGGGGTATTTAGTAGGGAGGGCGGGAGCCCTCGTTTTGGGGCTCTTCGTTCTTGTGCATTTTCTTGTTGCGGCGCTCGTCGCGTCGTCGTCGTCGTCGTCGTCGTCGTCGTCGTCGTCGTGTATTAATCGCTTCGCTTGGAGGCCTATCGCGTCACGCAGTGCATAACATCTCTTGTGGGTTGAATGGACAAGTTCTGTTTGATTCCAAAGAGTACTACTACTACTGGCCGGCCAGTCTGATTTCCTCCCATCCCTTCTCGTCCCGTCCCTCCCGTCCCGTTTCCCATTCCATGATACACATTAAACGAAGGAGAAGAAACCCATATAGTTCCCCGGCGCATATGGCCACTAAGTCCCAGTTCCGTCATAAAGAGTCCCAAAACGAGCAAACGCCGTTGAAAACGAGCAAAAAAAGGTTCCATGTCCTTGTCCTCCCAAAAGTGGTATCGCTTTAGAGAAGAGGGGGAATCGAAGAGGCAAGGAGAGAGTATTGGATGGACAAAAACGTTGACATGATAAATTCGCTCAACATGCGTGGGAATATAAAAGCAATCAAGAGGAGAAAGGCAAAGAGGATTCAAGGAGAAAAAAGGGTAAAAGTACAACAGGTCTGGGTCATCTTGGTCGCGTTTCAGTGTGCTTGTCGAATCCCAAAGTCGACGGAACTTTTTTGTTGGTGGTCTCCCATCCGATTAGCAACGCTCAAACCAAATAGTCTTCGTTATGCGCGCCGGCATTCGACTCGATGATATTATCCGGGACCCAAGGTCCACGCTCCTCGGCGGTAGCATTGTGCAATGCCTCCGCACGCTTCATCGTCTCCTGGTCAAGGTCGGTGATGTACGACTTGCCATCGCCACCCGGCAGCTTGACGCGGACCTCAAACTCCTGGTCGAGCATCATGTCGTCCTTCCACAGACGACGGCGACCGTCGTAGACACACAAGACGCGCTTCTTCATCTTCATCTTGTCCGTCGGACAGCCCCAGGACACGGGGTAGTTCTTCCGCTTCTTGCGGCCGGAACCCGTGATTGCCACGCCGCCCTTTGAAAAGGTCAGCCCGGCCCGAGGACCCCTCCCACCAGAGGTCTTCGTAACTTTGGTAGTACCACCCCCGGCGTGCGCGACACCCCGGGGATGTGTTAATTGTCAATGGTTCTTGGTGGTCTTGAGGGAGCCCTTGCCGGACCGCGAGCGCCGCACGCCGTACGTGTCGTCGTTGTGGTCATCAACGTCAATCTCCTCCTCCTCTTCCTCTTCCTCGTCGTCGTCGTAGCTCGGGATCGAGTACTCGACGCTGTTGGGCAAGCCATTGCGATCGAGCGTCTCGGCAACGTCCTTGTCCTCGGCGACCGAGGTGAGGAGCCTCTGGTTGATGGCCTCGCTGGGGTCGGCCTGCTGCACGACGCGCAGCACGCAGTCATCCAAATGCTCGTAAAACTCTTGCGCGTTGGCAAAAGTCACGGAGCAGGTGGAACAAGTACCAGCCATGGTCTGTTGCGCGCCTACGTAGGCCTTCCTTCCGGACGGCGACTTCTTCCGGCTGTTGGGAGGGTTTTGCTCCACGCCGTGGACCGAGGTAAGGTGTCGCTTGAAGACATCGGCGCGGTTGAACGACTTCTCCGCAGCCGATCCAGACCCAGGGCAGAAACCACACACCATGGTGCCCTTGTAGTGGGTCAAGGTGTGTCGGTTCTTGTCATACTTCCTCGCGAAACCCTTCTGGTGGTATTCGCAGGTGGCGATCGGGCACTTCTCCGGCCGCTCGTTTTGGTGCGTCAGCATGTGTGCCTTGAGGTCTTTGAAGACGCGTCCGCATTCCGGTAGCGGGCAGAGCCCCTTCTCCCTGGTCTCGTCGTCCAGCTCGTAGCTGCTTGCGCTCTTGCGGCTAGTTCCCGAATGCTGAGAGTGGATGGAGGCATCTGATCGCCGCCTTTGATGATTGTATCCCGAGTAGGGATGGAACTGTTGAGTGTGAAGGAACGAGGGCGACTGGCTACCTGGCTTGAGGTTCCTCGATCCGGGGCGTTGGCTGTGGGAGGAGACCTGGGAAAGAGCTGGAGACGGTGGGTGCTCGACGACGGGGAAGTAAGGCGTTCGAATTTCGGGGTAAGGAGACTGAGGGTTGAACTGCATTGGGTTGCCGAATGGGCCGGGTTGGATGAGATTAGGATCTATGAAGAATTCGTCAGTGACTGATTTCTCTCAACGATAGATGATTGCAAAAGAAGAGGGGGGTTAGGAAGGAGACCGACAAGATGACTCCATAGGAGGAATGAAGTTGAATTGACTATGAGCATATGGCGGAGAATTTGACTTGACAGAATGGAAAGAAGAAGCTTCGGAGACGACATCGGGAAGGTCGCTCAGGCGGATTTCATTTGAGAGAAGAGAGTTCCTCCTTCGAGGAGAGGCACCAGACCTCGCCGCCGACCACTTGGCCGAGGCTGGGGTGGCAGGAGATTTAAATACATTGCTCTGCGGGCCTTGCGACCAAGGAGATTGGATTTTGGGAGTCTCAGGAGAGGTGACAGAAGAAGATGACTCGACTCTCAAAGGAACTTGCGTTGACTCACCGACACAGCCCGGCACCTTGTCGGCCACGACCATTCCGCTGTACTCGAAGCCGGATGTGAGGCCGAGGCCGTGGGTCATGGGATTCCAGGCTTCGTTGTACTGGGGGTTAAGCGATGGAGAGCCGATGGCGGAGGAAGAGACGGAGGCGCTGGACTCGGACGAGGCAGAGAGGATGGGGGGCTGGTCATGGAAAGAGTGCGAGACGGAGTGCGGGGACCCCGAGGGGCTGTACTGGAAGCTGGGCTTCACGCCCTGTGCGATGCCGTCGTAGTGGAACTGGAGGTCCTGCGGCCTGGGGGCAGCCTCGGAGAGGGCAGACATGGTGACGGGCTCATAGGGGCCGCTGAAGGCTGGGTCGATGCTGTATGAGGGGGGCATGAAGTGGTGGGTGGTGGTGGTGGTGGGCATGAAGTCGAGTTGCTGCTCGTGGGCGGAGTAGAGCTCGAAGTCGTGAGGCATGCTGGCGTGCGGATAGGGAACGTAGTCGACCATGGTGGATGTGGGACTAGGGAAGCAGGCGGGGGCAGGATTAAGAAATACAAACGATGCTCAGTCCTTTTTCCGAGTTAGCATAAGCCGTAGACAACAATGGGCCGACCGGGGGCGTGTGGTTGGTGGGCTTGGGGATCTCATAGGATGCTGGGCAGGGGAAAGCTTACCTTGAAACAGTGGCCTATGGATCAGCCGCGGGCGGCTTGGAGGTGGAAGCCGTCGCACGGTTCGGCGAGGTGGGCGAGATGTCTAATTGCTGGCCGGGGATCTGCAGATTTGCTTTTGTTCGGGGGATGGCGCGGGAGCAGCCCGAGGTTGGCGAGGTTGGCGGAGATGTGACCAGAGTGTGACCTGTTCTGTGCCGGTCTACGTCGGTCTTGTCTGCGAGCGTGTTGTGTGCTCTGGTATGGGATCCAAGGACCAGCGGCCGGCAGCCCGGTAGCGAAGAGGCGGCAGAGCGGGCCAGGTGTGGACTGAGGGCCGGCGGAGTCGGGCGGGGTTTGGCGGTGCGGTGGGAGTGAATCGAGGTCCGTCTCTGGGCCTGGGCGGGAGCAAAGCAGGCTGGAAGGGCTCAGGTTTATGCTGATCGGGGGGCCTGGACGTGCGAGGAGGCAGCTCGGGGGCGAAGTCAGTTATGTATAAAGCTCACGGCGGGCAGCTCGACGGCCCCCAGGCTGTGCGCACAAAACGCAGAAGCCACTGGACCCCGGGCGGGCAAGCCCTTGCGGGCCAGCATCGCCAGGCTCTTGCTGCGGGCCCGTGGCATGAGGTGGCAGACGGTGAATGCGCGCTAGGAAAATAGAGAGACTCGTGCTTGGGGAACCGGCAGCCATGAATTCACGTCTCCGCCTCGATCGCGCGCCCCGGCCGCATCATGGTAAGACGAGCCTCCTGGAGTCGCGGTGAGCGCAACCCTGGGCGCTGCACCAGGGCTGCGCGAGGCCTGCGCGAGGCCTGCGCCGGCGCCAGCACTTGCGGTGCATGTCGTGCTGGGCCCATGCCGCAAGCATCGCGCGCTGGCGGGCGTCGGCGAGTGAGGAGGCAGCGCGTGGGGAGGCTCGACGCCCAAAGGGGCGAAATCAAGCGGGTTTGGATGAATCCAGGCGATGTGTC
>MU002381.1:0-18141 GCA_010093585.1 Melanomma pulvis-pyrius CBS 109.77
AGAAAGGTAACTAGAAGAGCTAAGTCTATATACATAGTAGGTAAAGCCTGTGCGCTCTAAGCAAGGTCCTTTCTTAGCATTATTCTAAGTAGAGTGAATGCCTTCTAATTATGTAATTCTACCCAAGGTTCTTTCTTATGTAACTTCCTTTATAGGCTGTTATATTCTTTAAATTAAGCTAATTGCTTATAGCGTTTTTAAGCATCTCTTTAATACTGCGCTTGCTAAGAAATACGTAGTAGAGGGCTAGTGCTTTGCCTAGATTCTTGTTACTAGAGTTAAAGTCCTCTATAGCTGTAACAGCAACAGTAGTAAGTATAGAAGAATAGTAAGTATAGAAGAATAGTAAAAGATATAGTATTAGTTATAACACTAAGGTTAAGTTAGGTTAAGTTATTTTTACTCTGCTACGCATTATAAGAAAGAAGCGTTGCGCAACAGGTAGTTGCTATAGTTAAGCAGTCAAGCAATATAGAAGGCGCTTTCTATACAGCAAGCAAGAGCAAGCAAGTTAAAGCGCGCGCGTAGGGCAACAACTCTATATTGCACAAAGATACTATTTGCTCTACAAAAACAACGTATGTGTGTGTGTAAGTTGTGCAAAACAGACTATAGGTAGAGTAGTAGTAGTGTAGCAAAGGTATAATAGTATATAAGTGCAAAACTACTATTAGTGCTTTTATTGCTGCTATTATTGCTGTATCTTGTGCAATAACAAAATACACAGCATCTGTGCAATTTGTAATTGTTGTAGTTGTAGTAGTAGTAGTAGTAAAGGTAAAGGTAAAGGTAATAGATAACAACGTCTAGGCGTTAATGCTAAGCACTGCTGTTGCTAAGAACACTATCTCTACACTCTACACGTGCGCTTAGCATACGTAGTTACGTAATAGTGTTGTATATATTAATTGTAAATAATTACACTGTATATTTAAGAGGGAGACCTTCTTAACCCTTTTTATTGCCTGCGGCAGGCTTCTGTCCTGCAGATAGCCTTTTCTTTTGTTCTTTCCTTCCGCGCTAGACCCTTCTAGGCTAGAAAGAATCCTAACAGATTCTTTCTAGCCTAGAAGGATCTAATTGCTAGTGCGTTATTACGTTATTAAGTTAATATTAATGTATGCTAACATTATCTAGAAACGTTTCTACAGAAACATTTTAAGATTATCCTTATTTTTAACCCTAGGTCTCCTCTTACTAGGCTTGCCTACAGTTAAGACCACAGTGTCGCTAGTAAGTTGCCTGGACTTTGATTAAACTTGACTTTACTGACCTGCTAGATATTGCACTACCTTTGGCTGACGCAACCCTTTCTTTTTCATTAAAACACCTGGCTTGCCGGTGCTTAAGGAAGAAGCTGGTATTTTGCCAAGATTCAGTGCTGGAGCCTAGAGAATAGACTAGCGATAAGCACGAGCGGGGTGTGGGAGGCTGCCGCGTGCGCGCGTTCTAGTAGTGATTCTTCTGCGTATCTATTCACAAGTAGCCAAATGTTATCTACATGCCCGTCAAACCCAGCATGCTACTGCTTGTTGCGCCCGCCGCTCAAGCTCAGTATCGCGAAACTGCCACGTAACAGGTCGCGAATTTTGCGAATCTGCCATGCGTGTAGTGGCATCTCGCCTAGCGCCCAACCGATGAGAGCCTTCAGCGTCGACATTGTCTCACTCTTTCACATTCAATGGCTGGAAAAGATAGGGTTATTGCCGGAAACCTGCAGCCTATTGCTATTAAGTTTTGGCAGAAAAGGACGATAATCGATGGCACGGAGCCAGTCCGACCGCCCTTATGCTTTACTAAAGCCGTGCCATGATTGACTGTGCCGCAGACTCGTTATGGCAGATTTTGTGCATTAAAAATTATGAGCTCCTCAAGTCTACATGACTGTTCGTTTGATACGGTTGAAGCACGTAGGATTAACTATCTGAATCCCCGGATCACAGGTACACCTACATCCAAGCTCCAGTCTTTCCGCACCAACCGCCATCTCATCTTCAAAACTCGGGACAAGCTCACCGCGCCTGTTCTCCTCAGGCGTCGCACTATCCGTGCAGTACTGGAGGTCGCTATGGACATAGCCAAAATCAGAAAAGTGATGGACCTCCTCTGGCTGCAGTAACAACGCAGCAGCCAAGCTATGTATCGGGGCATCACCCCAGCGCTCATAGAAGAGGCCGCCATCCTCGTCGATGAAACGGAAGAGATCACGATACTCTGACGAGCGAAAGAAATCCATATCCGCGATCTCGAAATTCGACCAAAAGTGGCACATATTCCACAAATCACCGTACGGATCCCGGTTGCGCAGCCACCAGATGAGGCGGCGTAGTGGCCATGGTAGATACGATGGATCCATCATGGCTATCCAGAGGGATGTTGTCGGAATCCGCCGACGAGACTTGTAATTTGCGAGCTTTCGGAAGAGCGAAGGCACCGTTTTCCCTCTCTCCCACAGCGCAATCGTGTATCCGTATCTTTTGCCGCGTCGCTCCATCTCGACGAAGGGGTCGTACGTGATGGCGCAGGTGAAGGAGATGCTGGGCTCGACACGCCAGTACCATTTGTACCTGCGCAAGGCTGGGTGGTCGTAGAAAAAGCTATACAATGACGGCGGACGTTAGCGTCATTGGCTTTAAACGGCTAGAACTGGAGTGGAGCCATGCAGGAGGCGTCTTATACGGAGAGGGTACTCACCCCGACTGAAAGCGGCACATGTGGTGATAGCTCTCCGCTCCCGCGTATAAGATTCCCTGAGACTCCATGTCATCCATCTTCCTCCTTGCCGTCGCTAGATCAATCCAATCTGGATATCCCCACATATCTCCTGGTATAGTCTCGAAGTGAACGTCCGTATCGTTGCTCCATGCAGTGACTGCACTGCTGACTTTGTCCACAAACTCCTCCGACCACTCCTTATCATTGAGGAAAACCCACGGATAGCCAAAGTTCCCGTTGAACTGCTTCTGCACGCTGTTCACGCTGGCCACTGCACCATCCATGTCCGAGTTCCGCGCAAGCATCACCAAGGTCGCATTCGCTCGGGAGTTGGTATTGAGTATGGGATCCTGGCATCCGGTGTGAAAGGGAGGGTCGAGGTTCGTCGGTGGGCGGGTGACGGTGAAACTTTGCGCGTGGAGATAGATCTCAGCCAACATAAGCAAGGCCAGGCCGCCTGCCAGTCTCCAGTGAAGGACCAGCGTGTGGATGGTTTGACGCAAACGTCGAAACGCGTATAGAACTGTTCGCATTTTTCAACCAAGATATCGTGGAGTCCAGGAAAGAAACGCCCTGGGCCGTCGACATCCACACCACCAAGCTGGCCACACAGCCACACAATCTACGGGAGCCAAAGCATGAGCAATCTCTTGAGTGTGTAACCAAGGCAGACTCGCTTGGCGGGATCATGTTTGAATCTCGGTAGATGTACTGAGAAATGCTGACGATTCCAAGGATTCCTTCCTTCCCACCCCACGAGTCGAGCCGTGAGCTGATATAGCACTTGTCAAATTAGCAGAGCCAGTTCTCCAATGCCTCCCTGCTGCTTCTATAGGTATCTATTCACCACTCTCCTAATCTAGTGAGCATGGGATCAATAGTCTACTAGCAGTCGCTGACCCATTAGCTGATCATGCCGAACTACCTTAGCAAGGAAACATGAACACATCTATCGTAAAAGTTTCACTTCTACTAGCTCAAAGCAGTCCCTCATTCACTTTTATCGTATCTCGTAACAATAGTACAGGCAGTGAGGCGTGTTCTTTGAACTTGGCATGTTGTTGAGCAATTGGCGCAGAGGATAATCACGGGAATCAGATAAGGTCGGGTAGCACCCATTCGTATGCGTCTATCGTTTACAGTACCTGCCAGTACGGATGGCTCAAATTGGTCGCATGAAGCACCTACGTTTTTGAAGTCTTTTCTTTGAAGTCTTTGATAGGAGAACACCCCCATGCAAAGGATTTAACGCTAGCAATCCGCGCCAAAGGGATAAATACACCTCGCTCCTCCTCCTCGCATTGATTAGATCCTTCAAGTAGTTTGATATCACAACGCTGGCGCTCCTACTCAATGGTAGGATTAATATTCAAGTTGTTTAATACTCTAGTAGCAAGGGTAAGTCTCACATGGTGACATTACAATAATAAGGGTTACGCAAGCTCTGTTAGTGCAATAGAAGGATTTTGTTTTGCTTTAGACGACTTGGAATGTCTAATCATCGTCTCTCAAGTTGGTAAAATATAATTCTTAAACCCCTACCTTGATCCATCTCGCCTAACCAAGTCCGTATCTTACTAAGAACTGCCAAATCAGGAGAGCCTGCAGCGTCAACTATGGCGAGAGTACTGCTCAGCCACAAAACACGTAGACAACCAATTTGGGTATCACAGTTTGGACGGAGGTATGTCATGAAACCACGTCATAGCTCTGACAGAGAACGCCAGCACCATCCTACAACAACAACCAACTGACCATACAGCAAACCCCATCCACAATCCACCTCTCACTCCCTCTTAACCCCCCTATCCGGATAATACCCCCCACCGAATTCCAAACTCGCTTTCTCAAACCTTTCCATCTTCGTCTTCCTCCAAGCCCCCCACAGCCACCCCCTCTCCCAGACCTCGACCTCGACCCCGGCCAAAAAACTCTCCGTACAAAAATTCCGTCTATGCCCCTCTCGGAACGGCGCGCCAAGCCCAAACCACCCCGTCTCCTTCGGCGCCGCCGCCCTGAGCACAACCTTCCTCCAAACCCCCGCCACGCTGATTGAAAACGCGCGGCTCTCCCAGTCTAAATCTACGTCCATGAAGGGCGAGAAGCGGAACATGGGAATGGCGAGTGCGAATGGGGGCGCGAAGTCGATGTTCAGATCAGGAGAGCGGTATCCAAGGATATACGCCGTCGAGCCGAGGATCTTGCCGCCCGCGAGACACACGCCGGAGCCGGAGCTGGAGCGGGCCTGGATCCAGATATGTGAGGCGGGGAAACTGCTGGCCCAGTTCTTCTCCTGGTGGACTGTCGCTCGGCCTTTTTGATCCGACCGCGGGAGGTGCAGGCTCGGGATGTGCAGGACGAAGGCGCAGGACGAGGAGAGCGAGTGAACGTGCCAGTGTAACGGCAGCGGGAGATTGACCAGCCAGCCCTCCGGTGTGGCTTTTGTAGGGCTCCACGGCGTGCGCGACGCGGTCATGCCCTGCAGCGTCCAGGCGTCGCAGGAGAAGTCGTATGTGGTTGTCGAGTCGGCGTCGCAGCTCATGGATCCCAGGCCTGGGACGCGCAGCTCGAAGGCGTGGTCGGGGCCGGTTCGTATGCGCTGGATGTCAGGGACCCAGTGCTCGCGCTGGAAGATCGGGGTCCCGGTCACTGGGTAGTATGTGAAAGATACCATGTGTGGGGGGTGGGTGGTTGCATTGGGCACGGTGCATATGATGAGGGCGATATGGGCGCCGGATGGGAGGGAGAATTTGGAGTAGTAGCCCTCAAACAACGCGGTAAGATGGGGGGTGAAGTGCTCCATAGCTTCTGAAGGGTCGAGATGTTGGCAATGCAAAGTTCTAGAGACTTTGATTCTATCATTGGAACATCCCTTGCGTCGACATGATGGAAGCAACGCGGTCGTTGGAATATGATAAACTCATGACGTAGTAGAAAGTCGGCTATCTTGGCAAGCCGTTCTAGACTGGAATCTCTAGACACAATGGCCCAATAAATGTGTCGCGGTAGGGGTAGGGATGACTTAGTATTCACAATTCATCCTTCCCCTTCGCTTTCCCATCACCAATCTTCGCTTGCTCCATCAACCCCTTCCGTACAATGCTCGTCAAGATCTCATACGCAATCTGCGCCGCCGCCATGCCAGTGGTCTCTGCCGCCCCATCATACGCCGGACTAACCTCGACGATATCTGCTCCCACGACATTCAATCCCTCAATACCTCTCAATATGCGGATGAGCTCCCTTGTTGTCCAGCCACCCGGCTCAGGGGTTCCAGTACCGGGAGCCATTCCAGGATCAATCACATCGATGTCAATGCTGAGATAGACTGGCATCTCAGTTCCCACTCGCTCCATGATGGTCTTTATGACGCCTTTGACGCCGATCTCATCGATGTCATCGGTTGCGATGCGGACCCAGCCCTGCTGCGTATCATCCACGTAGTCCTCGGCCTCGTCGCCTGAAAGTCGAGTGCGTAGACCGGCGTGTACGGAAGACCCATTGGCAATGAGGCCTTCGGTTGCGGCGAACCAGAACATGCTGCCGTGGTTGAAGAAGGACTGAGTCGAGGAGTCTGTGGGGTCAATCCATGCCGAGGGGTATTTTGCAGGGTGCCAGGTATCCAGATGAGCATCGAAATGCACCACAGCAACTGGCTGTCCGTAGATTTGCTTTAGAGCACGGAGAGCGGGGAGAGCAATGCTGTGGTCGCCGCCGAGGGTAAGTAGCTTTGGTTTGTGCAGGTAAGCGGTTGATGAGGAAGTGGACTTGGATGTTGGTGGTCTGGCGCCGAGTTCCTGGAATGCTTCGCTCATTTGCTTTAGCGCGAGCGCATTGTCAAAGGGCGTGATGGGTATGTCGCCGCAGTCCACGATTTTGGCCCATGATGTGTATGGGTTGAGGTTTGCGCGCGGATTGAAGCCTCGGAAGGAGGTCTGCCGCGAGGAACCTGCGCGAATGGCGCGTGGGCCGAATCTTGCTCCTGTTGTTCGTTAGAAATATATCTTCTTCGAACGCACCGTGGTTCCTAAAATGCTCAGGGTGTAATGAATGCAAAGTCCAAATCCTTGCTTCTTGAACAAGTCCAATCATGTACGATGCTAAAAGGAATTTATCTTGGAAACAAGAGACTACATATCAACTTACCTGGTCTGTAGCTCACTGCTGTATCAAACGGAGCGCCAATGATCCCAATATCATATTCGGCTTCCGGATGCGTCAAACACCGAATGTGGGGGAGATGCGCGAACGTCGAAATGCCAGAAAATCCCCACTATCATAGTCAGTATCGAACTCCATCCCGTAAAACAATGAAATTTACATCAGTCCCCCATTTCCTTTCCAACTCTTCTAGACGCTCGGGAGAGAACGGCTCTTGCTCTACATGATGTGTGTGGTGTGTGGAATGGGCGACGACGAAGGCGGGCAGGAGCCAAAGGAGGACTGGAGATGTCAAAAGCATGACGTGCAGTATGCGTGGAATATGATTATAGAAAGAATAGAGAGAATAGAGGAGAACGAGGGGTATATTGTGGGAAATATCAAAGGGCGTGCATTATGTAACAGCGTCTACAGCGTCTTATCGTTCGGTGCTCCGAGATTCGCAGAAATTTTAATCCGATAGTGCACATCGGAATATAGACTCAACGTGCGATATATCAGTAACTGGACCTTGGAATATGATCGATGGATCTTTGTCCCCGTACATTCAACAGACGTGGAGGCCTAATTTGAAAGGTTAGAATATGTCTTGGGGATGTGGCCAATCAGCGTCTCCGAAGCCACGTGCACGGACATCCCGTGAGAGCGCGATATCGCGTCGCTATGACTCGGTCCAGCTCCATCTATCGTATCTTCTCTCTTCATCGAATCCCATCCTCCAGCGCCCGTTTCACCGTTCATTCAAGCTCGAGGACTCACTGGGCTGCCAACTTTCAATCCATTCACTCGTCGCTCCACACATTTGAGACATCATGCCTGAGGTACGCGCAACAACCTGCGGCCCCTAGGGGCAGACAAATCACGCAGCAACTAACGCGTCCCAGATCGCCGAAGTAGCACGCATCGTGCATTTCCTAAAGAAGCACGTCGTCGGGAAGACCATCGCGACCGTCAAGACGCAAGAAGATGATGTAAGTTCCACCCACGCACCTTCCCCAGCAACCCTCTACCTCCACATCGCACACATTCTCACACGCCCCAGATAATCTACGGCAAAGTCGGGACCTCAGCCACCGCCTTCTCTGCCGCTCTCACAGGCAAAACGGTCGTTGCCGCGCGCCAACAAGGCAAATACTTCTGGCTCGAGCTCTCTTCCCCACCTCACCCGCTCATGCACTTCGGCATGTCCGGCTGGATGAACTTCTCCAACGACAGCACAGCCTACTACCGGCCCTCCAAACCCGCTCCGACAGACTGGCCCCCACGCTTCTGGAAATTCGTTCTACAGATGAAGGAAGATCCTACTATAGAAGTCGCGTTTGTGGACGCGCGACGGCTGGGACGGATTAGATTGGTGGACGTGGAGGGAGAGAAGATGAGGTTGACGAGCCCATTGAAGGAGAATGGGCCGGATCCTGTAATCGATAAGGATGTACTGACGGTGGAGTGGCTGGCAAAGAAGCTGAGGAGTAAGAGGGTGCCTGTTAAGGCGCTTTTACTCGACCAAGCGAATATCAGTGGGATTGGGAATTGGGTTGGGTAAGCCGGGTTTCTACTCTATTGTATGATGATGACGTGGTACTGATTGTGGGTATAGAGATGAGATCATGTATCAAGCCCGTCTCCACCCCGAACAGTACAGCAACACCTTCACCGACGCCCAGATCGCTGCGCTTCACAAGGCTATGATGTTTGTCTGCGATACCGCGGTCGGTGTGCTTGGTGACTCGGATCAGTTCCCCGAGGATTGGCTGATGAAGCATAGGTGGGGCAAGGGCAAGAAGGATGGCGGGAAGTTGCCGAATGGTGCGAAGATCACATTTTTGAAGGTGGGAGGACGGACTTCAGCGGTTGTACCTAGTGTACAGAAGAAGACGGCGGCTGTCGCTGGGGACGTCGAGGACGACGGGGAGGATGAGGACGACGATGAGGATGTGAAGCCGAAGAAAACGCCAAAACGGAAGAATAGGGCCGTGAAGGAGGAAGAAGAGGAAGAGACTAAGACGATGACGCCAGCCAACACTAAACGAGGACGGGAAAAAGTGAACAAGGATGTAGTCAAAGCGGAAGACGACGAGGAAGAGGAGGAGGAAAAGGTTCCAGCTGCGAAGAAACCGAGGAGGACCATCAGCATCGCACGAAAGGGAAGTAAAACAGAGAAGGGGCCCTCCAAGAGCGAAGATAGTGGAAGGCGGAAGTCTGGACGTCTCTCCAAGGGATAATTCGACAGACGATCAATCAATTTCATAGACACTTGAATAAAGTAGCCCTGGAAAGCGGAATTTTCCTGGTAAAGACTCTTGGAACCCCAGTATATATCTTGTCGCTCAAATGGTATAATTTTGTCCTGCTATGTACTTGAAAAATGCTAAAACCCGACCACTTCTCATCCCAGCAATCCCGCAGCCAAGGACTCCATATCCTCCAGCGTCTGCGGCTCGATCACATCCCTCTTACTCTTCCTGACCTTCTTTCTCTTCTTACTACCCCTCCCTTCATCCTCGCCTTCAGAATCCGATTGGAACCACTTCTTCGGCTTCTTTGTCGGCGCCTCCTCACCATCCTGATCACTAAAGTCCGCATCAGCCCTAAAATTCGCCAGGAGATCCTCATCAACACCACCAAACCCGACGGCATCTTCCTCCACATCTTCGCCATCCTCATCAACGACCTTCTCCGCTTCATTCCTCTCCCTATCCTTTCTCTTCCTCAGCTTGTCCTTCTTCTTCATCTTCTGCGCTGCCTTATCCTCGACATCCGCCTCCCTGACGACCTCCTTCGCCGTCTCGATGAATTTCTGCCGCTGAGCCTCCGGCAAGCCCTTAGCCTTGAAGTCGTCCTCGTCTTCGAGCTCGTACATCTCGTGAGCGTTTCCATCGTCGTCGAAGACGATTTTGTGGCCTTTGTCCTTGAGTTTGAGGAGCTTCTTCTTTGACTTGAGGAGTTTCTCGCGACGATTGCTATCGATGACAAGGGGTTGGGATGCGCCTTGGAGGTTGATGATTCGCCCGCCAGTCTTGGGCTCGTCTTCGTCGTCGTCGTCGTCGGATACTTCTCCATCAGCCGGTATGCGTCTCTTGACGGCCATGAAGTCGTCGTCGTCCGCAGGAATGGCAGATTTGCCACCAAGGAAGGCGTCGGCAGACCTAAAGGCTTCTTCGTCTTCTCCGTGTGTGACGAGGTTCTTGTAGTGATCTGCAAAAACGTCTTGATTTTGTCTTTCAAACATGCGGGCGACCTTTGTCCGCACGGGCTTTTCCTTCTTATTTTCTTCACCCTCGTTCTCCTCTGAGGAGCCAGACACTTCAAGTGTTTGTCTCGAGGCCTGTTTCTTTTTCTTGCCGTCATCATCCTTGAGAAATCTAATCTTGGGCGCACCAGGAAGTCCCAAGCTCGCTGCGAACGCTTCGAAATCGTATTCCTTGAGTTTAAAGATGTCCTTGTCTTTCTGGAGATAGACAGACTTTGCATACGTGATGAAAGCTTTCTGTGCCAGGTACTTCAGTGCCGGATCTTTGAAACACATATGCACTAGCTGACTCTTGATGGACTGCTTCTTCTTCTGTCGGACGTTGATGATCTCAACGGGCACTTTCTTAGCTTCTAGACGCTGCAGCATACCCTCCTCTTCACTTGGAGCTAGGAAGATGACACCACGACCCTCGCGGTTGTACCGGGCTGTGCGGCCAACGCGGTGAATATACGTATCAACGTCTTCTGGGCAATCGACCTGAATAACGAAGTCGACAGCAGGGAAGTCGAGTCCTCGTGCAGCAACATCCGTGGCAAAAAGACAAGACGCCTTCGCAGCCGAGAACTTCGCAGTGGTGTCCAATCTCGCTCCTTGCTTTTGGCGGCCATGGATGTGAAGAAGCGGTATTCCAGGCTGCATGTGGCGGAAAGACTCATAGACAAATCGGACGACCTTCGCCGAGGAGAAGAAGCACAGTATCTTGGACTTCTTGCTTGCTTGTATGAAACTCCACAGGGTATCCATTTTGTCTTCCAACGGGCAGATGATATAGTTCTGTGTGAGTGATTTGGGCGTTGCACTCTTGTCCTCTGCGTGGACAGAAACATATTCTGGATCCTGGAGGCTCAAGCGTGCCAGGTCTGACACCTTTCTCGATTGCGTCGC
Source organism: Melanomma pulvis-pyrius CBS 109.77 (assembly GCA_010093585.1). Classification (NCBI taxonomy): domain Eukaryota; kingdom Fungi; phylum Ascomycota; class Dothideomycetes; order Pleosporales; family Melanommataceae; genus Melanomma; species Melanomma pulvis-pyrius. Next base: position 11,015 of record MU002381.1, read on the forward strand.
GGAGAACAGCATTGTCTGTCTCTCTTTTGGGAGGTAATCAATGATTGCATCGACATCTCTCTGAAAGCCCATGTCCAGGATTCGATCCGCCTCATCTAGGACCAGCATCTTCAAGTCGTCCACATTGAAAGCAACAGTCTGCGACAGGTGCTGGAGTATGCGCCCGGGAGTTCCAACCAAAATGTTCATTCTCGTCAAAGCCTGCTTCTCTGCGTCCAAGCTCTTTCCTCCGATTACAAGTCCGGCTGCAAACATGTGTCCGTGTCGCCCAAGCTTGCACAGGACGTCGAAGATTTGGATGGCCAGTTCTCGAGTTGGGGATATGATCAAAGCACCTAACCCTGCGTCTGCACCAATGTGTTGTAGCCTGTATAGATTTTCCAGCACAGGTATGATGAAAGACAAGGTCTTTCCACTCCCCGTCTTCGCCGCACCAAGGATATCGTGGCCCTTGAGGGCGAGCGGGATGGCTTTTGCCTGGATGTCTGTCATGACGGCGAAATGCGATGCCTTGAGGCCTTGCTTGGTGGGATCGGAGAGGGGAAGGTCGGTAAAGTCCTTGTAAGAGCCATTTTGGAGATCCTACGAGTGTTAGCAAAGAGTCTTCTGTCTGAGGGCAGCGCAACATCTTACAAGCTCTGTCACGGCCTGTTCCAGCTTCTCCACATCGACGTCGTCGCGCTTCCGCTTTTGCACATTCGCCTGTTTCTTGACCTTGGTCGGCCGCGTGCGACCGGTGATTACTGTTGCCGCCATCTCAGACGAGCATTTCAGAGTGAGAGTTGTGAGGAAGTGGTGATTGGCGGCGGGTGTCGCATCCAAAAATTATTTCACGTCCAAAGTTTCAAAGGCCCGTGCGCAGGACGCGGGGACCCACTGGCCGGCCGGGCTACTTCAACCTGGAAACAACTCACGTCCTCACCACCTCACCACTTCTAATCCACTCCCGCCATTGCAGCCCCAGCACTGGTAGCAAGCATGGGAGACGACTTCGACCTCGACGCCGAGCTCCAAGCGGCCGGCAAGGAGTTCGACAAGGTGCGTGCCTCCCGTCCCCCACCTCATACCCTCACAGAGCACAGCTAACAGCTCCCCAGGATGCCGAGATTGAGCGTACGTCCACCTATCTTACAAACCCCGTCATGCACGAACAACCCTCTAACCCCTCCCAGGTATCCTCAGCGTCTTCCGCAACGACGCTTACCGGGTCCTCGACCTGCAACCCGGTGTCCCCGAATCCGACATCAAGAAATGCTACCGCACCAAATCCCTCCTCATCCACCCCGACAAGACGACCAACCCCCGCGCCCCCGAAGCCTTCGACCGGCTCAAAAAGGCACAAAACGTGCTCATGGACGAAAAGCTGCGCACCGAACTCGACGAAGCCATCGCCGACGCGCGCATGCTCGTGATGCGAGAGCGCAAACTAGACAAGGACTCGGAGGAAGTGAAGACGGACGAGTTCGCCAAGGAATGGAAGAAGAAGACCGTGTTCGTCATCATGGAGAACGAGACGCGCAAGCAGAAGATGCTGAAGGCGCAGATGCGGGAGGAAGGGCGAGCGGAGCGCAAGGCCGAGGAGGAGATTGCAGAGCGCAAGAGGAAGAGGGAGCATGAGCAGGCGTGGGAGCAGACGCGGGACACGAGGATCAACAGCTGGAGAGACTTCCAAAAGGGCGGCAAGCCCGAGGCCGAGGGCGGCAAGAAGAAAAAGAAGAAGATGAAGGCGCTGGGATGAGCGCATACGTCTGGAGAGAGTTTTCAGCGGCAGGCGTTCTCTATATTGGGCTTCCTTCCAATCTGGAGTTCTGTATGGCTAGGAGGATATGCCATGGCGCTGGACTGAAGACATGTGCCGTTGAGAATATCCCGAGGACGGGGTTGAACGCACACACACAGTCTTAGGTGGATGCCACAATATGGCCGCCGGAGGCGTTCTGTACATCGGGCATCTTTTCACTCTGGAGTCTGGTCTGGCTGGGAGGATATCCCATGGCGTTTAACACTCTAGCTGCCTATAACACCGACAGCGATCTGCATAATGACTACCAATGCTCGAATAAATAGATTTCACACACATTCGAAAAGGAATGCGGGGCCCAAATTACTCATACCCAGTGTCGAGCAGTACTCTCGTAGATGAAAGCAATGATGTGCAATCTCACATACAGAGTGCGATTGTAATATGCCCCAGTGCAGTGGGCTTGTCATTTGGTGTATGCCGTTCACATCTACAGCGTCCCCGTCCGCTCCAGCAACCAGGTCGAGGGCCTTTGTCCACCGAGCCCCATGGATCTGCTAGACGACATTTACATTCAATTTTGACCCATACGGACGGACGTAGGAAAAAATCTGGAGACAGGAAGAAAAAAATCGATAAAGAGCGTTGAGTCCCCATCGGACAGGCTAAGAAACCAAAGTCACCCACCCCAGTCCGACTGCCCATCATCGCTGCCACGGCCACGGCCACTACTACTTGCTACTTATACACTAGCTACAAATTCGCACTAGCCTGGCCTCTCGGTCAAGCCCCCAAGGCCCAAGGGTATTAAACAAGATTCCCGATTCCCAAGCAACTACGTTTCCAGGCATCCCTTGTCCGTGGTTTTTTTGTTTCGCACTCGAGGTCATACAACTAGGCCGTTGGTTCCGTCGTCGCATCGTGGCCGTAAATATGTGCATCTTCCCCTTACTTTGAAGCTGAACGACCGTGATGGAGGGTGCGTAGGACGGCAATAGTCTCTTGGTAACGACAGGTGGGCACCCGCGGTGTAGCGTTGCAGTAGCAATCCAGTCGATCCGATGACAATTCTCCGAGTTGACCGCTTCCCGCGTCCCGCCCACCAACCACGCTCTTCGGACGCCAGACACCACCACGTCCCCATGCACGACACACCTCCCACATTCCTCACCAACGCAATATTGCAATTGTAAAAAACTGAAGTCGTCTCCCTTTTGTTGTTGTTGTTGTTGTTGCTGATGTCCGACACCCCATAACGCCGACGCTCGAACGCGTATTCCCACCACCGTGCGCGTAACATCCATCCATCCGCTAACATGAAACACACGCTGTACCAAAAAAACACAAAATATAAAGCAGCTCGAAGCCCCGCGCCCTGCCTCCATGGCACCCGCCCCCAACCGCCAGAAACCCTAAACGCGAAGCCAAAGCCAAAATGCCAGGACAGGGTATCTCTTCTTTTTTGGGGCGCACCACACGGATATCCGAAAACGACTGAACAGATGCTTCCCGCTAAGCGAATGCAAGAGAGAAAAGAAAGAAAGATCCGAGACTATATGGTGTATGTACCGACCCAGCGAATCCTGGGTATGCTATATGCTGCGCTCAATCCAACGGGCTGGCTATGTGCGAAGAATCGACAAGGCCGGCTTGTCGGTGGGGTGGGTAGGTGTGTATAAATACGCCCCTGCTCCAACCCGCCAACCCACAATATTACAATGGACACATGTCCACGAATATGTGTAAATGTATGTATGTGTATCTTTGTATGTACCAATCTTTTTCTACCCCAGAACTTCATGTATATTCAATCGACGTCGTTTCCCGGTATCGGGTGTATCTGGATTCGCTCCGGCGCTCGATGGGGACGTTTCGCGCCGTCGCACGTTATGTACACGTTGTTCTCTCGCACTCTCGCCAAATTCATTGTTCAAGGGTGAGGCCAAGGGTGGGGCAGGTCCTGTGCGAATCGGGGGTAATTGCAGACCTTCAAGTCGGGCAGATCGGTTGAGCTCGTGCAACGGCTCCGAGGTCATGGAACTAGTCCTAGGAATAGGAGGGTAGGGGGAAGGGTATCCACCGCCAGGCTGGGCTGGCGGTTGGATCGTCGAGAAGTAGCCCTGCTCGGGTCCGGCTGTCGGGGAGTAGTGGTATGAAGGGCTGTTGCCGTAAGAGCTGGAATTGATAGTGGGGAGGGACGTCCGGACCGAAGAGAAGTTGAAATAGGGGGACGTTGGGGCCGAGCTGGCAGAAGAAGATGGTCGTGCAGAATACGGCCCAAATTCTCGCGTGGGCGCAGTCGTTGGAGCTGAGAGTGTTTGCGAGGCACGAATCGGTGTCGGAGGAGCCAATTGCTGTGTCAGAAGAGGTGGACCTACCGGTCGTGGCGGCGTATGCACTACGATAGTAACGAAGTACAACGATGTCTTCGCAAGCCGGATCTGGGACTTGAGACTTTGGTAATGGCCATTTTGTAGGCGGAAGTTCAGCAGGAATGGTCTGTCGATGAAACCTTGACTGACATGGTCGACGTCTCGCTCTGATACCGACTGCACAGGGTCCTGTCCAAGCGGAGTGATAGGCGCCATATATGCCGGCTCACGTTCGTCCCTCTCTTCGCGTAGTTCATTCCGAATTCGATGCAGGACTTCGATCTGTCGGGCTTCTAGCAGCTCCCCGAGGCTTTTCCCCCGAATATCTCCTAGGAACGATACCAGATCCTGAAACGCTGGGTTCGATTTCAAAACAACGAGGTCAAGATTTAAGAAGGCGACTGGTAGTGTCTGGTACGCCAGACTTGGTCCCGCCGCATAGAGCGCTGAGCCCGAGCTCCCCACACTCGGAGGACGTCCCGGGGCCGATGAAATGGACTGAAGGCGGGTATGTGAAATATCCTCCGACCCCCGAGCGGATCTTCCCACTACTCTGAGCGGATCAGTCGCATGATGCGACGATGAGAACGCAGGCGGCTGAGCATAAGGGTCGGCTGCAGGTCCCGGCGAGGCTCCCAAGAGCGGGGGCATTGGTCTTCCATCGTCTCCTCTTGAGAAATCCTTGTCATCTCTCAGTCTTGGTCTTCCTCTCTTTTTGTGCTGTACGTCTATGCATGAGTCCTAGTCGGATTGAGTCAGCCAAACCCTGGAAAGCACGCCAGTGTGCTCGCTTTCAGCTGGGGCGGAACTGACCTGTTTTCCAGAAGAAACGCAGCGGCTACATGGGCGCTGGATATCACAGCTAAGATGCGCCTTCTTGCAATTAACACATGCTGATGCCACGTGCGCCTTTGTCCTTCTCGCAGGCTTGTTAGGTCGAGGCGCTGGTGGGATTGCCGACGGCTGGCCTTGGGGACCCGGCCCGTATCCTCCGAGATGGGAAGGAACACTAGAAGCAGGATATCCATAGGCATAATTCTGCGCCATGTGCATGCCGCCGTACGAGGACGGCTCAATTGCGCGCTCTGTCTGGTAGTGAAGCATCTGTCCCCCTGCATGGGACTCTCCCGGATACAGCGGCCGGTGGTGCTGAATGGGCTGGGCTGACGTTGCCGGGCGAGACTCGTACCGTAGTTGCGGCGGCGGCGGCGGCAGTGACGCAAGTCGTCCTATCCTGTGCGATTCGGCCACAGGCGGGGGGTAGGGATGGCCTTCTGGTTCAACAATCTGTGCTGAACGGCGGGCGGGAGAGTGGGAATCGGACATGGGAGGAGATGGATAGCTGTGTTGCTCAGACCTGGCGGGACTGAACTGGTGGGGGAACTTTGCCAGGCTGCTCCCTAGCTCTTGACGTCGCCCGAAGGGCGGTGGGGGTTGTGAAGTCGGAGGAGGTAGGGCCAGTATATGCATAGCTTGTCCAGCGCGGCGCTCGAGGGCCGCGTCTGCAGCGGGAGCACAATGCTCTGGGTAGATGGAGGGGAAGCCGAGCGGATTCGCAGCCGAGGACGAGGACGCTGCGGTCCTGTCTGAAGAGTGGGACGCACCTCGGTCGGACGACTCGAGGATGGTGGGGAGCTCGTTGGTCTGCATGGCGGATACAGGTAAGTCCACGATCGGCAGCGGCCAAAACCAACAGCAGGAACAATGACAGATAACAGGAGCGGGCAACTGCAGACGGTCTGAGGATGGCGCCAACGTACATTTACATACTAATCCCCTTTACGGAGAATGAGAGACATGGATTCAGAAGACGAAGTCCGGCGTGCAGGGAGCGGCCGACAGGCGTGCATATAAGAGGCTCGAACAAGCTACCTTTACAGAGCGTGGCCGTCTACCGCTTCGCAGGCCGACGCGCTCGCTGGGCCGCTCGATGATTCGACTGGCCGAAGACGCAACTAGGGCGTCCTGCAGGCTGCGGCGTAGCGACTGGCCGTCCGGTGAGGCAGGGCGTTCGGAAACGGAGGTGAGCGTGAGGATGAGGACGAGGATGGGGGGACCAGGACGAGGATGACGGGACCAATGCGGCGCGTGCGAGCAGCACACGGGCGCAGGAGGGGAGTGAAGGAGGGTTCTGGGCGGGCGGCGATGCTCCAGTAATAACCACGATCGGTTCATGAGATTCTTCGCTCAGATCTTCCTGGCCATCCCTGCCGCGACCTGCAGATGGTGGATGACAGCCATAACACGGGGCCACGCAGAGCCCCGGGCCATGGGAAGCATGGGAGGGCAGGGGAGGCTGCACGGCGGCGAGGGCATGCTGGCCGCGTTCGGCTGATGGTTCTTTGGCAAAGCCAGGCCGCCGTCCCAGACGGTCGTGTGCCGCCATGGAAGCATGCACGTCTTGCCTGGCCGAGGACGCTGGGCTTGGGCGGGCTTGGGGGTGCTCGCCTACGGAGCAGGGCTGCGGGTTAGCAATTCACCGGCGCGGCGCTATTGCTGGCCGGCCTGGGAGGACGACGGGCCACGCCTGGCGCGCAGCGAGGGCGCGAGGCCAGAGGCATCTCTCGCGGCCGATGGTGGATGGTGATGGCGCTGGCGATGGCGACCCGGCTGCCAGCTGTTGGACCGCCCGCGCACTCAGCGCCTGGCGGGCGGCAGTCGCATGTCATGCCGGCGGCGCCAGTAGCTGAAACGCAAAAGTCTCGCAGCCACATGGCGGCGCCGGCGCTGCTCGAGCGGCCAGAGACATGCCATGCAGGTAATGGGCAAGCCGCTGCTGTGCCGTTTGGACGGCCGACCAGAGGTCCCAGGCGCGCTGCAGCCTCTGCTGGCCGCTCGGCGAGCGCGATGCATACCGAACTCGTCGCCAGCTGGGACGGCCACACTGCCGCGCGCGCTCTCGCCTCCGTCGTCCCGACTCAATCCGACAGGCCGTCAAACAACGGACTCGCTGCGCTGCTGCAGTCAGACGACCCTTCCTTCTCCCCTTCCATCCCCCCCCATCCCCTTCCCAT
>MU002382.1:0-18047 GCA_010093585.1 Melanomma pulvis-pyrius CBS 109.77
TACTTTGCGTCCAAACAGGGGTTGGGCCAATGATAGAGTAGGCCTAAGTTTAGGATTTTCAAGAAGGGTCTGTAAACGTACTGCGAACTCCTGCTTTGGGATAATGGGGGCCAACCATGTGAGATGCATTACGCGTTTTCCAACGTTCACGGCGTTCGGCGCTAGTTGCTACCCCAGGATCCACAAATGTGGTGTAGCGGGACGGAGACTATGGCCCGAGCTAGGTAACAGCTTCGTCCATTTATAAGATGTCACCTTGAGCCATAGTGCTGACAAGGTCAGACTGACATATCTGTGTTTACTTGTCGCATTCCTCTCTTCTTACATACCAGTTCCGAACGGACAAAAAGCTTCAACATGCACACCACCCTCGCCCTCTCCCTCTGGGCCGTCTTCGCCTTCCTGCTCTACAAATTCGCCTCCTACATCTCCACCGAGCTTCGACACCGCAACAACGCGCGGCGTCTTGGATGCAAAAACGCCCATGTAATGCGTGGGAGAGATCCCATTGGTATTGACAACGTCCTTCTCCTTTTGAAGTCCGACAAGGAATGTCGCTTGCCAAACTACGTCCAGGAACGCACCGACAAGATTTGCAAAAAAGAGGGAAGGCAGATTAATACTTTTTACCAGAATGTGCTGGGGTCCCCGGCGATCTTCACTCTTGAACCCGAGAATATCAAGACAATTTTGGCGACCAAGTTTAAAGACTTTGGGTTGGGCGAATCGAGAAACAATAACTTCTTTCCGTTGCTAGGGTTTGGAATTGTGAGTTGCGCGAACATCCCAATGCTCTATCACATGTCCTTAGCTAAACGGTACATTAGTTCTCAAGCGATGGCAAAGCCTGGGAGCACTCACGTGGACTCCTCCGACCCCAATTCGCCCGCGAGCAAGTCAGCGATCTCGACCTGGAGGAAATTCACGTCCAAAATATGATGCGCTGCCTGCCCGTGAACCCAGATGGCTGGACCAGCGTTACAGACATCCAGACATTGTTTTTCCGCCTGACCATGGACACAGCGACCGAGTTCCTGTTCGGAGAGAGCGTCGACTCGCAACTTGCCAATCTCCCCGGCTACTCGGCAAGCAAATCCGGCTTCAGGATCGATGAGGGTGAATTCGCATCCGACTTTGATATGTCACAGACGCATCTGTCAAGGGCGGCACGCATGGGCGATTTGTACTGGCTGGGGCATAATAAAGAGTTCAAGGAGTCTTCGAAGCGGTGTCATGATTTCATCGACCACTATGTGCGGCTTGCGCTCAGCAAAGAGAAGATTGAGCCCCAGATCCACACTGCGACCGGAAACCCGAAATATGTGTTCCTCGACGCGCTAGTACAAGATACTAGGGATCCGCTCATCTTGCGCTCGCACCTCCTTAGCATCCTACTGGCGGGCCGCGATACTACGGCTTCCCTCCTTTCTTACGTCTTCGTTATGCTACTCCAGCACCCAGCTGTCTTCACCAAGCTCCGCGAAATCATCATCGAGGACTTTGGCACCTACTCCAATCCCAAGGAAACTAGCTTCGCGAGGCTAAAGAGCTGTACATACCTGCAATGGGTTCTAAACGAAACACTACGTCTCTTCCCCCTCGTCCCCTTCAACAGCCGACGCGCCCTCGTCGACACTACACTACCCACAGGCGGCGGCCCGGACGGCCTCTCCCCCGTCTACGTTCGTAAAGGCCAGCAGGTAGACTACAGCGTCTCCGCCATGCAGCGCCGCAAAGACCTCTGGGGCCCCGACGCGAATGTCTTCAACCCGGAGCGCTGGAACGGCCGACGTTCTGGGTGGGAATACCTACCCTTTAATGGAGGCCCGAGGATTTGTATCGGCCAGCAGTTCGCGCTAACGGAGGCTGGATATGGAATCGTGAGGCTGTTGCAGAGATTTGATAGGTTGGAGGGGAGGAATAATAGCTGGGAGGGAGTGGAGAAGGGCGGGTACGGGTTTGTGAGACAGGCGGTTACATTGACGAGTAGCCCCGCGGATGGGGTAAAGCTAAGACTGAGGGAGGCGAGGGAATAGGTTGGGGTAAAGCAAGAGGATTTGCGTGCAATGCTCGGGTTACGAAAAAGCGTTCAGATATCGCAGTCTTACGTACATTTGTTTATCCTTGTTATAACCTTGGATATGGCCTTCAACAGCTATATACGCTAGTGTAAATTTAACAAAGGTCTCAGTATATGATCAAACCCCCTCCTTTTAGAAGCAAGGCAGGGTGCACTTTATTTTCGTGTCGTGTTGCCGCTCTCGCTTTTTCTTGCCAAATAGTCGGCAGCACTGCATCTATCCACCTGATCAGCGCTAATAATTCCCAAAACATCTCAACTCCACCATTCACTTTACAACCCCTCCAGCCAGCCCATCCAACCTGCCTACCATCATCTAGTTTGCATTTACTATTAAACATGTCTGCCCTCCAGAAATTCAAACTCATCTTCTTCGTCCCCGTGCCCGACCTTCAAGCGACCAAGGCTGCCATATTCGCCGCGGGCGCAGGTCGATATCCCGGATACACCGAAGCGTGCTTCACTTCGAAGGGCATGGGGTAAGATCCCAACTTTTGCATTTCTGGCTTCTACTTACCGTTACATCACTAGGCAGTTCAGGCCTGGAGGTTCTGCGGTGCCACATGTAAGTCGCATGTGACAATTTACGCGCAGCGTGCAAATATGAGTGCTGATACGAGCATTTGGATGTGTAGATTGGCGAAGCGGGGAAATTAGAGGAGGTGGAGGAGTTGAGGGTTGAAACAGTTTGTTTCGGGAGGGATGTTGCTGTCAAGGCTGTTGAGGCATTGAAGAAGTAAGTTGCTTCAATCGATTTTGGGAAAAGGGAAGGGAGGGGGTTGAAGAGTTGAGAGCTAATCGTGATTTGTGATAGGGCGCACCCGTATGAGGAGGTGGCTTATGAGGTAATCAAGGTTGAGGACATTTAAGGAGCTTCATGCAAACCTAGATAGTCAAACGGGTACAGAGGGATGGGTGGATTTTCTTAGGGCTCCCGGTGGAAGCTTTCATTCGGTACGGAAATGACATGAGATCTTTTCTGCTCTATTTCTCCGACTTCCAAGTTGCAACCACTTGGTCCAAAACCTGCTTGATGACAGGCAAATCCCTCTTGACATCTGCCTTCCAGTTCGACACCGCGAACCGACACGCTGGTTTACCCTCCCACGCAGTTCCCGATAACTGTATCTTGTAGGTTGCTTTAATCCGATCGACGAGCTCCTTATTCAAGCCTTCATCCTTCGCCTTAAACAACACGATAATGTATATATTATTCAAGACATCTGCTCGGCTCCCAGTGAATTCAGGTAGAAGTTCAAAGTCCTCACTGTCAAGCAGGAATCCCGCGATACCTCTCGCAAGACCGATCTGGCGCTCCAGCATATCGCGATACCCATCGCTTCCGTACGCGATGAGCGAAGAGTAGACCGGCAGCGCGCGTAGACGACGCGAGTTCTCGAGCCCGATGTTCAGGGGCGACATGATGTCGGTATCGCCTCCGGCGCTGAGGTATGCAGCATTTGGGTTCTGGAATACGCGAGAGGCGATTTCGCGGTGGCGGGAGAAGAAGAAGCCGCAGTCGTAGGGGACATTGAGGAGTTTGTGTCCATCACCGGTTATGGAGTCTGCAAGGTCGAGTCCCTCACATGCGGATATAAGGGAGGCGTGATTGGGGGAATTGAGAATACGGCCCATGATTCCGAAGGCTGTAGGTGTTAGATGTATGTAAGCAGTAAAGATAGTCGTTAACAGGGAGTTTCGATTTGTGATTAGAGAGAGTTCCACATGTCGCAACATAGCCAAGTTCAAGTATAGTGAAGACAGTTGGTTGAAAGCGGCAATATGAATGTGACAGCATGAGATGACGAAATGAGATGCAAAAATCAAAGCGCGTGCTCATGAAAGAATTGAAAATCTACTCACCTCCATCAACGTGTATCCAAGCACCATACTGATCACATAAACTCCGAATTTCTTGCATTTCCTTTAATCCAGTGGTAGCAAACAATCCTGTATTGACCTCCGAAGCTGAAATCGCAACAATGGATGCAGTCCCAGGTTGCGTCAAAAGCTTCTTCAAAAGTGGTATGTCAAATCTGTGGGTGGATCCTTCGAGACCAACCAACTTGATTGAAGCACGGCCCATCCCTAGGATACTCGCGGCCTTGCTAAGGGAGGCTATAATGAGAGGTACAAGATTAGCAAATGTTTGACAAGTTTAGAGATCTAGTACAACTTCTTGAGCTATGCAGAATATATCTAAGACACTTTTATCAAGCATCTTATTACACCTTGCCACGAAATTAGAAGTTGTACCCCGAATTTACGTACAGTGAGGCACAGTAGTAAGAATTTGCATCTTGTCAATTCCTGCACGATGCATGGCTTCAAAGATACCAATCTCTCCAACGCTCGTCTCTGAGTCGCTGCGAACAGCAGCTGCCTCGGTGATGACATACTCTCTGCCACATGCTAGACCAACAACGTTGCTGGCAGTAGCTCCAGTGGTGAAGATTCGGTGCGGCCAAGACATAGGGTCGAGCTTTAGGAGTTCGCAAAGAAGTGAGAGAGCTCTGTCTTCGACATTGGTCGCCACTGTCTCTTTGGGGAGATGTACTCCTACATTCTGGTCATATGCAGTTACCAAGTTGTCGGCCAGGCCTGCAGCGGGCGTGGTTCCTCCTGTGACGAAACCATAGTAATTGGAGGACCGGCTCGAGGCACTGAACCCTGGGACTATGTCTTCTCTCAAGTGCTTGAGTGTTGCTTCTAGCCCTACTCCCGCCGATGGCAGATGTTGCAAGAGTGCCCCTCGAGCGTGAGTCAGAGCTTCCTCAGATGGCAGGGCATTTTCGGGTTGAGGTGCACCATGCAGTTCTGCAATTGAGGTTGATAGCGACGCTATCAGCTCTGAGGATTGGAACATTTGAAATAGCAGGCACGAAGAATCGAATCGAGGATTTAAGAAGGAAGGTCGGAAAGTGTCCGTCTGATGTGACTAGTCATCACGTGCTGACCCGTTTTTAGTAAGCAAGGTAAGCGCGACGGAGAAGCGCGTGCCCGACAACACTCCACTCCACCTTTGCCCATCGCGACTCCACCACCGATCTTGCGCCCGTGAACGCGTGACACCTCGATGCTGACCTCGAGCCCGACTTCGAGCCCGACGATGCGACACTCTAATGCCTCTGAACAACCTCAGTGAACATCTCAAGTGGTTGTTGACAGAGAAGCCCTTCGTTCCGCCCGCTATTTCCCTCATTGCCTACGACCCAGAGGCCCCAGCAAGCTCCGGAACGCTCTCACAACATTCGTTCATTTTAGCTGAACCCGCTTCAAACAATGCCCCCGACCCAGCGATTGCGCGACCAATTACCCAGCCGATATCACCCCCCACTCGTCCAGCGCCCGGATCAAGCACCACCGCAGACATGGCTAGATTGCGGGCTGCTCCAGGAAGCGGAAAACCGAGACTTGTCCTCGCCGGAGTGCTACCACACACAACGCCTTTGGCATCGGCATCGGCATCAACAACTAGGCTTCGCCGTGAAGCTTACGCTGCCGGTACGTGTAGAAACGGTTCCCGACATATTATTGAACAGCTAACAATAATTTAGGTGGCGGAGATTACCGAGAACCCTCGGTGAGGAGACATTTAGATACTGCAGTTACTCCAACGTCTCATCGCCCGATTTCCAAATCACGTTTAGTCGAAGCCAGCGTTATCGAAGCGATTGATCTGACCGGAGACAATGACAAACATTGGTCTCCGAGCCCACAGCGCATTGGGAAAGGCAAAAAGCGGAAAAGCGATGAACTGGAAGCTGATCTTCGGCTGTCCACATCTCCTAGGCCAGTACGATCGACGCCTACTCGAAGTCCCGAGCCGTATGAAGGTTTCGCCAACATTGATGATATGGTTCTTCATCCAGACAGTCCCCCGCCTCCGTACTCGACTACCGTCTCAAATTTCCGGCCGGAACAAATCAAAGAATACCAGGAAGAACGCTATGACGATGAAGACTTCGATATTAGGTTGCTGGAGGACGAGAATGTGCTCATGGAAAACACGGAATTCCAAGCACCTGTAAGAGATCGAAAACGGAAGTCGTTGAGTCGCGTGGCCTCTGAAACTTCTCCCCCGGCGCGAAAGATTGGAAAGAAAGCTTCTAACCCATCGCCTCCGAAGGCCCTTTCACGTATCCACGGTAATGAAAGTCATGTTCCCGGCGGATCACCGACACCAACGAGACGGAGAATCCGAGAGGCGGTGTTAGACTCTGAAGACGAGTTTGACGATTCAGATGAATCGCAAACCGGACCAGAGTCCTGCATTCAACCAGGGAAGGCATCAAACCGCCCCCTTATGGAATCTTGTGAAACAATCTCGAGTCAACAGTCAACCAATCGTATGCACACGCTAGCATCACTACCCATTCGCTCTCCTGCCAAACCCCTTCAGAGTCCTCGACAATTGAACTCTGAATTCCCTCCAAAGCTCGCACAGCCTCAATTTTCACGAAAACATGATCCGTCCCCTCAACAACAAATATCCACTCCAACCTCCTCAGGGCTATCTAAAGAAAAAAAGAATCTTATATGTCGAGTGGTTGATTCTTTCTTGAGTGCGGAGGGAGGTCGACTCCAGCAGCTTCTACACAATGCAAGTTCCAACTGGGACAAAACCCGAACAGAATTTTCTAAGCATCTAGAGGAATTTGGTAGGCCACAGCCCAGCGAGACAAAGAAGATGGAGCGATCTCGCGCCAAAAAAGAGGCAGTAGAAAGGTTGATTGTCCTGAACAGCAAGATTGAGGACTTGAGCGCGAAGCGACAGGAAATTAAGAGAAAAATTGACAATGACCTCAACTCAGGAGTTTTCGACCCTGCCGATGGCGAAGCAGTCAACCAGACTTTCAAATCATTGGAAGATGCGCAAGTCCAAGTTTATTTCCTCCTTGAGCCGGCAGGGATGAAAGCCTACCTCAAACCCTCTATCAAAGAAGAGAACGTCAATGAGATCAGCAAGGTGATAGTACAGTCAACTCAATTATCGCCTACTTCAAAGACGTCGAAAGCTATTGCATACTCAGGGTCTAGCCATGTGCCACAAACTCAATACGTCAAACAAACTCAAATATCAGTCCAAGAAGTATGGACTCCTTCCAGGCGGATTCATTTCGCAGACGCACATGTTACGGCATCTCCACCACCTCTGAACCCGAGCCACAACGCACGAGATCATCCATTCTCTACTGGCAGAGCAAAGTCGAGGCCACAAGAAAGACCCTACAGGATTCCTGAAACACCAGAGCGCAGACGCACACCAGGTTCCCGGCCTCAGCCAAGGGTTGCCAACGAGTCCAGTGGTCAGGAGTCATTTCACACCCCCGAGGAATTTTTGGACGATTTTGATGAAGATGAAATACTTTTCGGCAACAACATGGGCACCCCGCCCCGCCACATAGACGTGGACGAAGACTTTTGTGACGATGACGATGAAGACTTTTTAGATGAGATTGTCAACATCGAGAATCAAGCACCCGATGGCTTTGATTGGAAGGGCGACAAAACCGACAATCAAATGCGGGCACAGCCTAGAGATGTTTTTGGCGAGACTTCAATAAATCGAGTTCGTCAACGAAAACCAGAGCCATCCCCTAAGAAGACGCAACTCACCAATGTTGGCATGAACTTTGCGTGGTCAAGGGATGTGAAAGCTGCGGTTATTCACAAATTTCACCTCCGCGGCTTTCGCCCCGGCCAATTGGAAGCTATCAACACTACTCTCAGTGGAGAACACTGCTTCGTCCTCATGCCAACAGGAGGCGGGAAGTCTCTTTGTTACCAGCTTCCATCAGTCATAAACTCGGGGAAGACACGAGGGGTAACGATTGTGATATCTCCACTACTAAGTTTGATGGAAGATCAAGTCCAAGCATGCAAGATTCGCTTCAAGATGCAAGCGTTCTTGATCAACGGAGAGTCTACCGCGGATGAGAAGAATTGCATCATGGACGGGCTGAGGAACCCTGAGCCTGAGAAATTCATACAGCTGCTCTACGTGACACCGGAAATGCTCAGTAAAAACCAGAGGATGATTTCCGCCCTTCAACAGCTACACGGCAGAAACCGACTTGCTCGAATTGTCATTGATGAAGCTCACTGTGTCAGCCAGTGGGGCCACGACTTTCGACCAGACTACAAAGCCCTCGGGGATGTCCTACGTCAGTTCCCTGGAGTTCCTATTATCGCACTTACGGCTACCGCGACACAGCTGGTTCGAACAGATGTGGTAGCCAATCTAGGCATCCAAGGATGTCGCAAATTTTCACAGAGTTTCAACAGGCCTAATCTGTCATATGAAGTCCTCACAAAGACGAAGGGTATCGTTACCAGCATCGCGGAGTTGATCAAAGCGAAGCACAAAGGGAAATCAGGCATTGTCTACTGTTTGTCACGGAAAAGTTGCGAATCGGTCGCAGAGAAATTAACGTCGCTTGGCATATTGGCTCATCACTACCACGCCGGAATGGAATCTGCTGAAAGGTCGAGAGTCCAGAAGCAATGGCAAAACAATGAATATCATGTCATCGTTGCCACGATTGCTTTCGGCATGGGCATCGACAAAGCTGACGTTCGATTCGTTATGCATCACAGCCTGCCGAAAAGCCTCGAAGGTTACTATCAAGAGACGGGCCGTGCTGGACGGGATGGCAAACGCTCCGAGTGCTACCTGTATTATCTGTACGGTGACTGTAAGATCTTGAAAAAAATGATCGACGAAGGAGATGGCAGTAGTGAGCAGAAGCAGAGACAACACGACATGCTGCGGAATGTAATCCAGTTCTGCGAGAACAAAAGCGATTGCCGCAGATCACAGGTGTTGAACTATTTCAGCGAACCCTTCAAACGCGAGGACTGCAACCAGACGTGCGACAACTGCCGATCGGATGCCACATTTGAAATGAAGGACCTTACTCAATATGCGGCAGCAGCTGTACGACTGGTCGAGCAGGTTAAGGATAACAGTGTCACAATGCACCAGTGCGTTGACGCTTTCCGTGGAGCAAAAGGGTCAAAGTTGAAGAGTGCTGGTCTTGAAGAGTTCGGCTTCGGTAAAGATTTAGAGCGAGGCGATGCTGACCGCCTGTTCCAAAAACTGGTTGAGGAGAATGTCTTGTACGAGAAGAGCAAAACAAACAAGGCTGGTTTCGCAACCAACTATCTCCATGTAAGGTTCCCACATAAATTGCCCTCACTTTAAACTAACTGGTGCCAGCTCGGCCCAAGATGCAGTGAATACGAAAAGGGCCGGAGGCAGTTGAGCATGAAAGTTAGTGTCACTTCTCGGAAGCCTCTGTTCAAGGTGCCAGCAACGAAGAAACCGACAAAGAAGCGAGCAGCTCGCACCGAGTATCCCTCCACCAACATCTCCTCTCCCGTACAGGGTCCATCCAAGCAAAGCATACAACAGTATGCATATCACGATGACGACGATGACGATGATGATTACTTTGAAGACATACAGCAGAAGCCTAGCAAAAATCGCAAGCATAGCAAAGATGACGGATTCGACGTTGACTTTGAGCCAACACGGAAAACCAAACCTTCAGCATCAAATAAGCGCAAGGCCCTTGGCCCTCCGATCACTGTCGACGAAAGGATTGCCAGTCTGGATGACACCCAACGAGACATTCTTGAGGACTTTATGAGAGGCGCCAAGTCTATGGCGGAGAAGATATTGATAGTGAAGGGTCTTCGAAACAAACCATTCTCGGATACTGTGCTTCGAGAGATGGGACTCGATCTCCCGAGGAATGAGGCCGAAATGCTGGCCATTCCTGGCATCAATCCAGATATGGTGAAGCACTACGGCAAAAAGTTCCTCGCTCTCATCAGGAACACCAGACAGTTCTATGGCCCCCATGCTCCCAAGCTGAAGGATACGGCCCCTAGACGTCGCCAAGTTTTGGAGGAGGATGAAGAGGACGACGATGATCTGAAACCGATGGATCCTAATCATCAGAACGTTATCGATCTCGTCAGCAGTGATATGGAAGAGGAAGAAGTAGCTCCAGGAATGGGTGACGAAGCCGCTTATTTCGATGACGACGGTGACGAATACGACGATGACGATGGGTCTTTGCGGGTCAGCCACTTCTTTCAGCCGAGTGCTGTAGATCCACAAGTTGAAGAGTTTAATCGAAAGGCGTCCCAAATAGAGGCAGAGAAGGTAACGACTTCAGGGGCGATGGCACCCAACACAGCAAAGTACTCAGCTAGAGGTGGTTCGAAAGGTCGATCACTCCCTTGGACAAAAGGGGGCAGCTCTCGTAGGAAATCATCTGGCAACTTCGGTAAAAGCTATGCCGGGGTGTCGAAGAGGGGTGGAGCGAAGAAGGCTGGCGGTGCCAGGAAATCGGGCAGTTTTGGCACAAAGAGAGTGTCTGGGGGCGGTGGTGGAGGAGGAGGAGGGAGTGCGAGCGGTGGTGGAGGGTGGTCTTCCATCATGGCTATGCCCACGTAAGGAATACCTGTTGCTTGCAAATCATCATTTCGGTCTAATGTTGGAATGTGGCGTTGAGATAAGGAAACTTCAACGTTTGGTGTCGGTTCTGGCCCTGGTATGGCTATATTGCCAATGAAGGATGCATGTCTAGACGGCCGGTGTGATCTTGTTGGCGTATTTAGGACGTATGGGCCTTTTCTCCAGGGCAATGAGACTTTCTGATTTCCTAGTATGTGCTTGCATCTCAATACAGTACCTGTTGGCAGAACACTACGAGGTCTAGTGTACACTTTCTGGTAGCAGATACGGTGGGACTTGATGGGGCCAAGTTGGTCCGTTTGGTATATTGCCAACTATGCCCAGCTAACACTCGAAGTAGCATGGAGTGCTCCCTCGCTCTCAAACCAGGCAGCGCCCCGATATCCCCAATCGAGCATTGCCAGTCGGGGGCAATTGCTCCCGGGCGGGTGACGTTCGCCCTGGCACTAGTGTCTCGGCTGAACGGGCAGTGGCGTTCCCAATTCGAACTATCCACGGCAGCTGGCGCCGCGAATTCTCTCAGGTCCGGGGGAACTTCGTCAAATGCCAATTCCCCGATTGGCCCCATGTTTCGTTCTTAGAGATGCGATCTGGGGGGAATCTGGGGGAATCTGGGGGAGCAAAGGCCGCGGCTTATGACGCGGTTCACAAGGTGCAGCATCCGAAGACACGACTTGTTCAGGGGCTCCGTCGATGCGCTTTCATCGTCCTTTATTGCAGCAGGATGGGGAAGAGTAGGACGAGTAATGGACGTTCTTTGCTCCGGCATGTCGGATCCGATAAACCCGTTTCGTCCCTAGTGCGGCGAAAACCCAAGCGTGTCTGCTCACATGTCCTTGCACCGACAACAGTGGAGCTTCCAACTTCCTCACACACATCGGGCCGTTTTATGGCTTCTCCACGCTTCCCTCGCCCACGCCCACTAGCCTGTCTCACGACCCTTGCCTCTGGAAATTCTAGCCGGCTCCAGCATCCCAAGCATGGAATAACCAGTCTAGCAGGCCAGCTTCCCCACCTCCGCATTGTTTGTTCCCCTCAAAAAACTCTATAAGTATGGGGTGATCCCTCCCCAATCTCAGTCTTCAGTTCACGGCGAAGGGACCTCGTGTGAAGAGCCTTACCTTGCACCCAATTCCTCCCCCTCACGCTCGTCCTCATTCCCATTCTTGAATTGAATTAGACGTCTTCGTCATGGATCACGAGTACAAGAATGAGTCTGACGCCATCAAAGTCACGCCCACGGCGTCCAACGGCGCCATGCATCACGAAATCGCTGGCCTGCACCACGCTGGCAAAGCGTGGGAGGCTCGGGAGCCGTACGGACCTGCAGGTACGTTTCCATATACCCAATCCTCATCAATGTCATGGCTGACGAGCGTTCTAGGGTTCCGAGGCCTCTTCTCCAACCACTACGTCGCCCTCTGCGCCGCGTTCGCTACCATCGGCGGTCTCCTGTTCGGCTACGATCAAGGTGTAATCTCGGTGACGCTCGTCATGAATCAATTCCTCGATAGGTTCCCGAGAGTATCCGAGACAGCATCAGGAGCAGGGTTCTGGAAGGGACTGATGACCGCTATGCTTGAACTGGGTGCTCTTGTTGGTGCGCTCTTTGCTGGGTACTTGGCCGATCGGATCAGCAGGAAGTATTCTATCGTGGTTGCGGTCATCATCTTCACTATTGGAAGCGTGCTTCAGACGGCTGCGATGGACTATGCCATGCTCACTGTGGGCCGATTTATTGGAGGAGTCGGTATTGGAATGTGAGTGGCCCCATACTCCATTACTGGCACAGAGGATGTTTGACTAACAGTCTACCTACAGGCTAGCCATGATCTCTCCGCTTTACATCTCTGAAATTGCGCCTCCCGAGATCCGTGGCGCTCTTCTCGTGCTCCAAGAATTCAGCATCGTGCTGGGTATCGTCATCGCTTTCTGGACAACATTCGGAACCCGCTTCATGGCCGGCGAGTGGTCATGGCGCCTCCCGTTCCTCATTCAGATGATTCCTGGCCTGATTCTCGGCGCGGGCATCACATTCCTGCCCTTCTCGCCACGCTGGTTGAGCTCGAAGGGCCGAGATGATGAGGCACTCCAAGCCCTTGCAAAGCTCCGTGGCCTCCCGACAGACAATTCCCTCGTCTACACCGAATGGTGTGAGATTCGCGCCGAGGTCGCATTCCAGCAAGAGGTCAACGCAGAGCGACACCCCCAGCTACAAGCACCCACACGGGCCAACCGCATCAAGCTCGAAATCGTGCAATGGACTGATCTTTTCAAGCGTGGATGCTGGAAACGGACTATGGTTGGATGTGGTGTCATGTTCTTCCAACAATTAGTCGGCATTAACGCACTTATCTACTATTCCCCATCTCTGTTCGCGACGCTCGGCCAAGGTTATGAAATGCGACTCATCCTCTCCGGTGTCCTTAACGTTACCCAGCTCGTGGGCGTGGCGACCTCCCTCTGGACGATGGATCGCTTTGGCCGCCGGCCGTTGCTGTTGGTGGGTGCTGGGCTCATGTTCATCTCACATCTCATCATCGCGGTGCTGGTCGGAAAGTTCGGCGGTAGATGGGCCGACTACTCGGCTGAGGGCTGGGTCGCTGTTACGTTCCTCTTCATCTACATGTTCTCCTTTGGTGCCACGTGGGGACCCGTCCCATGGGCTCTTCCCAGCGAGATCTTCCCTTCGTCGCTGCGGGCTAAGGGCGTCGCGCTGTCGACGTGCTCTAACTGGCTCAACAACTTCATCGTTGTAAGTCTCAGCGCCTTCTCCCCCTTCCATGTCCATCCACTAACAAATACAGGGTCTCATCACCCCGCCACTAGTCCAGAACACGGGATACGGCGCATATACCTTCTTCGCCGTCTTTTGTCTTCTCGCGTTCGCGTTCACCTATTTCTTTGTTCCCGAGACAGCGGGCAGGAGCTTGGAGCAGATGGACGAAGTATTCAAGGATGTCAGTAGCGAGGCAGAAGAAGCGCGCAAGACGAGAATAGAACACGAGATCATGGAGGGGAAAAGATCTACTGGTGTTGTGGCTTAGGAGACCAAGTGGCAGAACCACACAGGGCAGCCCCTGGTGTTCAGAGTCTGGCAAGGCAGTAGAGGAGAGGAGTGCAGAGAAGATAGGTTGTGGAACAGGAGATCTATATATATCAGAAATCAGATGCGATGTAGATGAGTGCAATCACGTACTTCTTGAGTGATATCAGCTTCTTTGGAGTGTGCAAAGACCCGCGTTCGTTTTAGGAACGAACCATCTACTTATAAACTACCCCCCAGATAAGCAACCAATCACACGAAGGCGTCCAAGTAATCAAAACGCAGTTGTACGTCACAAAGATCGTATGCACCAATAGACACATTCTACCTCAAAATTACCTACATACTACTCGCAAGACCACGAACCGAGTTCCACAGAACCACCCACGTGCTCCGTACCTCGACGCAGCGTATCGATGATTAAGCCCCCACCATAGATTTAAACCATACCACCCCCACCCCCACCATAGACCTATACCATACCACCCCCAAGCAAACCCCCCTCCCACCAGCCACGCCCCAACGGCGCAGAGCGTCACCAGTCCTTCCATCCCGTCCCTAAGAACCGCATCGGCAAAAAGTATCCGTCTGCATGGCGTTTTAGTCCGCCCCTCAGACTTCCAGATCCATGTGCGTGCGTGCGGCTCGAATAGCCGTCGGCGAGAATTTCCGAGGCCAGATCGGGAATGGTACCGGCGAGGGTACGGGACGAGGTCCCGAGGACGGTTTCAGATGGCGCCCGATGATTGGATCTGGATCTGGATCTCGTCGCATCGGAATTGTATGTACGAGGGTGATGTGAGTTTGGATGGGCTGGGGAGCGAGGCGGGTGCGTGCGTGCGTGCGTGCGTGCGTGTTGCGTTGAGGGGCTTCTGAGGCCCCCAGATGCTCAATGGAGACTGGGTGGCGAAGGAGGGCTGTTGTGTTTGACGGGGAGCAGGAACGAAGGAGGCAAGGATGTGTTAGGTGCGTGGTATATGGGTTTTAGTATGGTGTCTGGAAGTGGGAGACGCGTTGATTTTTCATATATATATCGGAGGTAAAGCAAACTCCCACAACTCCTTCATTGCTCGTCTCTAAATAAGTGCTTGGAATTTATTGTCTAATTTCTTTTCTCGGTATAAGCACCGGGGGATTATCTACCTTTACTATGTAGGCCCCTAAAATATCTAACCCCAGATCTTAGTTTAGCTATATGTAGTAGAAGTAAAACCGGACGCAGGACGGCATCTTCTTCGCATTTGATTCGTTCAATGATGCTACCATTTCGTGTTGTTCGAGTGTCCTGGGTAATAATAGATTCCAGGTTTTGTATCAGATAGAAGGGCATATTTGGGTCAACCGAGCTAAGTTGAAGTCTCGGTGATTAGGACACTTGAGCAGGAATCATTTCTCATTTCTGGCGGTATAACATCGGACGAAAGTCATGATAAATCTCGCGACATTCAGATAACAGGGCAAAGCGGTTATTGCTTCCCCAATTATGGTCTGCCTGTCGAAGTCGGATGTGATTAGGGCTCGATGAAAGGGGGATGCCTTAGGCCGCCATAAAACTCAGATTTCACGACCATGCAATAAATCCGATTCCGGAGCTCTGGAGGTAGGTCTAGGAGGCTAGCACCTGGGGTGGACCGAGAAGAGTATGTCGGTTGAGGGACGGCGGGGGCCTATGTGCGATTAGAGTTGTGTCATCTGCACTTGTAAAGGATTACTTACGTATCGTGGAGATATTGGAGCACCAACAACTCGGCAGGGCTGTTACATGCGACATCCTATAAGAGAACAGTACGTTCGGAGGCACCTACAATGTTGGGCCGCGTCATTGAACAAGGATTGCTTTTCACAGCATAAGCAGGCTAACGAGGTCGAGTGTCCCTTCTTCGTCGTGGTTACTTTCTGTGCGTGGGAAAGTGGTCAAGTAGACGGCCGGCGGTTTTGTATAGTCCGTGGAGCTCACTTTTGCTCTTTTCCGGGAATGAACATGGTTGTTGATTGTTGGGTGGGGAGTTGCAAAGAATGCTTGTGTCGGTGGACAACGAAATGACGACATCGAGTGTTCCGTGATTGTGTCCATGGTTATTGCAACAAACTTCACCCCCTTTCAATCCTATGTGCTTCTCCAGACGCGAGGTTCACGATTTGCGTCTCTGACAGCGTCTCCCGCTCTTTCCGGCCCTCTTGCATCATTCCCCTGATTTCATCTGAGGCGTATTTGCCTATTCGGACCTGCTTCACTGACCATCCGCGATTGTTCTTATCTGCATCATGTGCACTGATCCATGCTTGGGCGTACAAGCTCCTCGCAATTTGCAGACCACCCGGAGAGCCTGCTGAGATGTTTCCACCCAGGTACCAAGGATTTTCGACGCGGTCGAAGGAATGGATGAGGGCACTCAATGGCAGTGCCGATTCGGTGACAAGGTGAGAAGAGGCATATGGACGAATGATATCGTAGGGCACGCCATGTGGAGAATAGATGACAGACATTGTCTTCTCGCGATCATTATAGGGAGAAGGCACCAGAGTGCGAGGCGAAGATGCTATCGTCCTCGGAGATCCAGGGGAAGTAGGGGGGCTAAGCGGAAGACTCATATAGTGGCCTGGAGTTGCCGACAATACGCTGCACGGGGGGCGGTAGGTAATCCCCACGGCGTGATGTACGCCGGATATGTCTCTTTTTGCTGGTATCCTACAAGATTGGAGGTACAAGATTAGCAAAGGTCTATACCGTCTAGAGGTTGAGTCCATTATCAAAGGTCATGCACAATATATATAGGGCACTACGGGGATAGTGCCTTACACATGCTTTGCAGTAGGACTTGGAGGTTGCACCCATGTTACGTACCATGTCACAGTGACTTCTCCAGACGATCCTCGAGGCGAGAAGGGAGGCAGGACAAGACGGTATAGCGAATTGCTATTGCCCTCAACATATTTGGGGAGTGCCTGTACTAGCTCGGGTCGAAAGTGCTTCCATGAGCGTATCTTCCGGGCTGCCGCTGGCGTGGCCAGGATTGTCGACTGGCAGTCTTTGGACAGCGTACGCAATGTTTCCTCATGGCAGCTTGATACCTTAGCTTTGAAAGCTTTTGGTTTTGTTTTGGTTGCTTTTTTACTTACTGGTCAGGCTTGTCCTGGGAGATAAGAATGAGGTCTGGCTCCTGGTCCAGTTCCTGCAAGGACGAGATGCACGGCTTCGTCTTCTGTTCGGAGATGGAGAAGATGGTGCTGAGGATAGTGGCGGCGCCGGTGAGCCACGGATCGAGGAGAATGGTAAAAGAGCCCGGAAAGAGGCCGGGCGAGGACACGGGCGCCACGGGAGGGGAGAAGGTGAGCAGGAAAGCGGTGTCACCGTTGAGGGACTGCACCGTCAAGGACATGGTGGTTCGCGGACAGCGCGGTCAAAGAAGAGCAGAGACGAGGACATGAGGAGCGAGGCAGAGGGAGGCGAGGAGAGCGTCTATCAGGGCGCGGTGAGAGGGTGCGAAGCAGCTGCCCTCAGCATTCACGAGGGCTCGGCATCGAGGCAAGATGCGCCACCAGTGCGTCAGGGCAATCGCACGCGGGGCTCATCTCGCAGCTCGGGCGTGTGCAAACGAGCGGCAGGCGGGCGCGGGCTGATGGAAATATAAAAAGACACAATGCGCGCGGCAGCGTGCAGTACAAGACAAGGCCGCCGCCGCCCACGTTTTGCAGATTGCGGCCTGCCTCGAGTCCCGGGGCCTCTCGACGGCTGGTCCCGCCACCTTGCTGTGTTTGCGCGGTGCTGTGTGCTATGTCTGGCAGCGCGAGGGAGCAGGCCGGCCAGTGCCAATCAGGCGCTGCCAGGCCAGGCTGCCAGGCTCTGCAGCGCTGCAACGGCCTGACAAATGGCAAAACGCCTCGGCCATCGAAACTTCCGTCGACGGGCCAAACCGGCCGTCATCATGCCTGGCAAACACCAACGAGGTTGGCGCTGCCGCCTGGGTGCGCCTGGGGCCGCTGAAACGCAGCGTCCATCATCCATCATCGCAGCCTTCTCTTCCTCGTCGCGGACACTGACAGCACTGGCGGGACGGGCGAGCGAGCTCTCTGGCGCACTCGGCAGCAATATGCGCCCGTCCGCACAGCAATGTCGCCGGCAATGGCGGCCGCGGCTTGGGCTGCGTGTAATCAATCGCTGCGGTCTGGGGCTCGCAGAACCGGAGCTCCCCTGCGCGTGCGGCCAGCCTGTCAGAGGTCCGGCGTTGCTGGTGATGGTGTTGCTGCGGCCAGCTGGGCGAGGAGCTGGGAGCTGGAGCTGGGAGCTGGGAGCTGACGGGAGTGGCGGCGACATCGCCAATGCGTGCCGGCGCTCTCTGCTGCAATGGCTCGAGGAGCGGGAGCAGGTGCAGGTCTGGCCATATTGCGCTCGAGTTCGGGGGGGTTTCATCCAGCCAGCGACGCAAGAG
>MU002383.1:0-18021 GCA_010093585.1 Melanomma pulvis-pyrius CBS 109.77
ACATCTTGTCCTTAAGTATATTCTTAACGCTAGGCATTAGCTTATCTTAAAGCTCTATATTAGGGTTATCTAGGTTGCTATTAATTCTAGCATCTTAATTTATAAATAACGTAGGTAGATCTAGAGTAGTAAGAACATGTTAAGATTACGTTAGCAACATAATTACCCATTAGGGAAGTGTAGGTAAGGTAAGTTAACCAGAGGTGGAGGTGAGGCGACTAAGGGGTAAGGTGAGTTGACCACTCTTAAAGGTCGAAAATTTTTTGACAGGGGTTGACGCTAGCGCTTATGGTGGGCTGACCTCTAGCGGTGGTCGCCCGACCTGCAACCTCTATCTTCACCTTTCTCCACAATGCTCTTATTCGCGGCGGAGTATCTTTTTCCACCGAGTCATATCGTAGGCCGTGCTTTTCGGATGCAGACATTACCAAGGCTTACCCCGGTTTGATATGGTGGTTCGGCCCTCCAACCACACAAATGAACTGTAAGCGCTGCGAGAAATGTACCAAGGGTTGCTGCAGCTTCTCACTGCGCCGACGCGCAATCAAATACACTAGCTGCGACGCGAAAACAGCCAGCACACTCCATATCTAGGAATGACTGGCAATACTGTGTCTTGGATTAATATCTAGTAGCGCCAATGGACGCTGACCGAACCCTTGCTAAGTCAGCTCACTTCAGCTGACATTGTGGGGAACCGACTGCGTCCCACTCAAGTCCCTCCAAACGATGACCCGGAGCAATGACCGCCCGTTGAAACGAAATCACATGCATTTGATTACCTGGTGTGATCAAAAGCCGAGAAAATTACAATTACAATATCACGCTGCCATTGGAGTGCCGAGCGCAACAAATATACAACCACAGCAAAGCAGGCCGAGCGTATCACTTGAATATATTGATTGTGCTGCAGAGAGCTGAACTCCCAATATAGCTCTCAACGCAGCCTTCAGCTACGTTACGTACTACTACAGCCTATTGTAGCAACCCCAGCTCCCCCCTTGTTATCTCGCACGAACAATAGCCCTGACACCTTTCGTATCAATCTTAGGCAACGGAATCAAGAAATCGTGAGCCTGCTTCACATCGCTTTCGTCGGTTTCGAAGAGTTCGATATTTGGCCCGTCCGGCCGGTACAGCACCGCCAAGATAAGGCTCATCTCGGCCATGGCCAAGCTACGCGCAACTGAAGTCAGCAACAACGTTCTCGATGACAACAAAATCTCTTGCACAAAAAAAAAAAATCCGATCGGCCGTAGTCGACCTGCAACGAGGGGAGGGCAAGATGGCAAAAACTCACTTCATCCCAAGACAGTTCCTCGAGCCTCGGCAAAAGGGCACATAACTTTTATGCATCGCTGGATTGACGTCGCCAATCCAGCGCTCTGGAATGAATTTGTCGGGTTCTGGGAACACGGCTGCGTCCGAGTGCATGAGATATGCCGACATTCCCACGGGCGCCTAGAACGTGGTCAGACCTCTACGTGGAACGTAAAGCGGCGTAGGAGTGATAGTGTGCTTACGCCGACAGGGATGACATATTGCTTGTACTGGATCGGCACGTCTGGGGAAATGCGCGGGAGACGGTGCATGACGCCATAGCTCAGACTGTGCG
The DNA here is from genome assembly GCA_010093585.1 of Melanomma pulvis-pyrius CBS 109.77. NCBI lineage: Eukaryota > Fungi > Ascomycota > Dothideomycetes > Pleosporales > Melanommataceae > Melanomma > Melanomma pulvis-pyrius. Next base: position 1,616 of record MU002383.1, read on the forward strand.
CGAGGGATTAGCATCGTGGCGCGCGCGGCTTCTGCAATTTGCCTTACCGTAGGGACTCCTTGATGATGGACTGGAGGAAGGGGAGGCGCTCGAGCTCTGCCCACGTCGGCACGCGTTGGGGCCACTCGGCCATGGTTTCTCGGAGCTCTTCTCGCAGCCTAGACGAGATCTCCGGTCGAGAGAGGATGTAGTACGACGCGAATCCGATTGTGCGCGCGGTGCTCGCTGTCCCACCTCCAAGTAAGACCTGGGCCTCCTTGGCTAGGCGCTCTTCGGATTTCTCCGACTCGGGCATGTCGCTGTTGGCGACGTAGTGGAAAATGGAACCGCGGTCGTCGGGAACGATGCCCTTTTTCTCGTTCTCGCGGGATTCGTTCAGGGCCGTAGTGATGTGTTGCTTAGCGACTACTTTGAACGTGTTCATCATTTGGCCTTTGGGATAGGCCCAGAGGAGAAACGATTCCGGTAGCAGACTCACTACTCTTTAGCTTGTTAGCTGAGACATATCACTGGTCTTTCGTATACTTACTGGATGATTTGAGGGAAGCCGGTGAAGAGTGGGATGGATCGGACAATCGTGTGGATAATATTGTACCTAGAAGAAATAAGTATGGTAACACGTCGAACAACATCATGTACGCATACCAATCGGGGGCAAAGTCGGGATCATCCAGAAACCGCGGCCCAGTGTCTGCAGAGCCCAGACATATCCTTCCGATGATGTCTCCTGAGAAGGCGCTGAATGCATGGTCTAACCGGATGACTTGATCTTTCCCTTCCAGTTCTCGGAATCGGTCTTCGAGCTTGAGAGCTACTTCGCCCAGCATGGTTTGGAGTTTCTGGATGCCCATGCGCGAGAAGAAGGGCTCCAGAGGCTTTCTCCGCTTGCGGTGGAGATTGTGGTCCTCTGTGAGTAAATGCGATCCTGCGGATAGTGAGCACACGCCTTGAATTACTCGTATGGATGCTCACCGTCGAAATCGATGCCTTTGCAGAAGACGTCGTAGTGACTGGTGCGTCGCTTGCTTTCCGTGACATAGATTTCATTGTAGAAGTCTGGGTCTGAAATTGAGAGCTCGTCGGGATTGACGCGGATTATAGGGCCTACGAAAACATGAATATTTATCATTTTCCTGTTTCCTCTTCTGTCTCATCGTGGTGGGCATGGCGTACCATATTTCTTGTGCATGGCCTCAATCTCGTAAATGTATTTCCCGCTGAGCCAGAAATCGTAGTAGAACTCATACCATCCCGTCGCCGCCGCGAGCCTGGAGCCCGGAAACTTCGCAAGAGGCGAGAAGTACAAGCGGTATACCACGAGATATACATAGTATGAAACTGTAGCGACCGCGGTTGCCAAACATGCAACCTCGAAGCTGGGGATAATTCTATTCATCGTGACGTTCAACGTGTGGTTTGCTCGACAGACGTTAACTCTTGGACCCAAGTAACAGATATCAAATTCAAGATCAGCGCCTTCGGTTAAGCTAGCCCGAGAAATGCATAGTCGATTATCGCGTGGCTGCGACACCAGGGCCTGCAGTTAATTTATTCTCGGACTCCGTACTGCATTGCACTAAACCAGGGTGCACTCGCAGATCACTTGAAATCGCCGCTCCAGTCAAATGAGGGCATCGCGCCACTGCAGAAACGGCATTCCTGATAGCATCTGGCATAAGGCTTGTTTGACGGCTTGCACGTTGTGGGTGTCGGTGAAGGGCCGTGCAGGAGTGCACGTTTCTCTTCTCTTCCCGTGCTCGATCATCAAAACATCAAGGTCTCCATTGGCCTGCGGGCGGAAAACGCCTTACTCCAAGGTACGCAATAAGCGCCCCGAGCGGCAGCGCTCTTTTCCGAATACCCTCACCCGAACCTACACCCCCATGAAATGGCTGCTAGCGTGTAATGAGATGTGGCGAGCTATGGCCTGTGCAGCATAATGTAAGCCTACGTTTATATACGAAATATATACAAAATCAGACTGTGTATAGTACAAATTGATACTTTCTGTTTAGGGAAAAAGCGCTGTTTACGAAATTTGATTAAAAAGTAAGAAGATAGAAGGCAGTGAATCTACCTTGTTTAGGTACCGCACGGCCTACGTCTTGTCACATCTCATCACACGCTAGCAGTCATTTCATGTGGGGAGGCTCTAGTCGATATCATAGCCACATTTCGACAATGGCCGCCGAAAATAACTAGGTACTCTATCACCGCAAGCAATAATGAGCAAGGGTCCAGTCGGTATGCGCTAGGATGGCCTCAAAAATTTCTTGTCCTCGTCTGCGATGCACTCACTGTATTGACATGTCATGACAATCGGGATTGCGGCATCTCCGCCGCTAACAAGATCAGAGCGGGATGGCTGATCAGATATTCATCCGTAGCTCTTCCGCGGCACGATAAGCACCAAATGGGCAAGAGCCGAGTGACATATCAAAACCACGGACATGCGTAATACATTGAGACATAAGGCCTTCCCACCCTGGAGATCACATGAAACGGCCTGGGCCCTAGGTCTCTAGTTGCTTGATTCGAGGCTGTGAGCGACGGTCATCGTGACACAATAAGTGCGCGAGAGACGGCTGAGAAGACCTGGCCCATCCTCTCTCGCTCGTACACCTACGCCCTCAGTCACCTCGTACCTGAACGATGGAGTTTCGCTATTCCGACAAGCTAGACCGTGCTACCTACCAAACCGATGGGCTGGATTTCAATATTCCCCTTCGCATACACAGGGACCCACATAAAGAGATCGCCGGTGCACTGCGAGCCCAGAAGGACTGGAGTGAGCATGTGGGCCCGGTAGTTGATTACTCGGGAGGTCTGGGCAGCTCGTACAGCTTCATCCGTGCCACAGTACCGGAATGTCTTCCTGGACGGCTCGAAATCATCTCGTACGCGAACGAGTATGCGTTTCTTTACGATGGTACGGCCAAGATCCCCTCGTGGGCGACAAGAGGCGCTAACAAGACACTAGACGAAATGGAGAACCTTGATCTGAAGAGCGTAAGCAATCATGTTTTGCGGATCCAGTGGATTACGTCGCTGACAGATGGCAGTTTACGGAAGGCCGAGACGAAATGCTGGGCGTGTTTGGTGCCGATGCACTGAGCCACAAGGTCGACCCCAACACACGACCCGAGAAAAAGCTGCAGGTGCAGATTCTTGGGGAGATGATGGCTATTGACCCTAAACGAGCCGTGACCTCGATGAAAGCGTGGGCGACATTTGTGCAGCTGGCATCTCGAACAAGAGCTCAGCCATTTGAGACATTGGAGGAATATTTACCAAGCAGAATCATCGATGCAGGCGAACTGTAAGCAGCGTCATCGTTTTTTCGAGTGAAATATTTACTTACATAAGTCTCAGCATTTGGTTCGGGACGCTGACATTTGGCATGGCGCTCACCATTCCCGACGATGAGCTGGACCTCTGCATGAAGCTAGCCAGACCTGGATATGCAGCAATCAGCCTCACAAACGACCTGTACTCATGGAAGAAGGAGAAGAAAGCTGCCGACGACAGCGACCTCGACTACGTGTTCAACGCCATCTGGGTCATCATGAAAGAGCGGTCTATCGAGGAGTCAGAAGCTATTGAGGTTTGCCGACAAGAGATCCTGAAGTACATCACAGAGTACGAGTACATTGTGGAGAGCACCACAAAGGACCTCAGTCTCTCTTGGGACGTGAGAACATACATCGAGGCCGTAAGACAGAGCTACATCGGAAACCTTGTGTGGAGCATTTATTGTCCTCGATATCAGTAGCTTCTAGCCTTTTAGCCATTGTACATATTTCCACTAGCCTGAAGGTTTATTAGGTGGTCGATAATAGCGTCGCATTCGTTCCACATGGACAGAAATTCACCCTCACGCTTTTGATGAAGTTAGATCTCTACGATTTAACTAGATTAATAAAGCTCGATGCCTCTGGTAGGCCGGGTGAATAGTAAAACCGCTTGTGACTGAACTACGGAGGCCTAATTTCTATCTATCACTATCTAGGTCGGCACCAATGAGATTACCATCCGAAGAGATTGTCGTCATAGCTGGAATAGGCATTCGAGAAAAGGTGTGTCCGTGCGCAGGTCATGCACTGATTGTGTTTCGGAGACATCCAAACAAGCCCGTATTAAAGCATTCAGAAAAAAAGAAAGAAAAGACCGAAGTTTCTGTACCACAATCAGGGGACCCCGGAGCCCCAACCCCGGATAATGCAGATCAATCGAGTAGCTTAAATCCTATCAATCCTATCAATCGAGTAGCTTGAATCCTTTCAATCCTTTCAATCGAGTAGTTTAAATCCTTTCAATGGAGAGCAACGACCTTCCCATTTGTGCACCTTGGAAACATTAGCGTGATCGCTGCAGGATCAATTCCCTGTCAGAACAGTAGTGGGCCGAGCTTTCGGCCGTCGTATTCCTGCTGAAACGTGTAGATAAAGGCTGGGGGGAAGTAACTGTACGCATGCGCATCATGGTAACACTAGCGAGTTTCAGGTTTAAGAGGTGCCTGAATGTTGGGGCGCATGTCTGAGCCTAGTTCTTTTGAATAAGCATTTCTACCCGATAGCTGGTTATCTCATAACCCAGGCCTCTTACTAGGTGTCATTACTGCAACTTTGACAGATGACAGGGAATATTGGGGGCTGCAGCCAAATAGACTTGCCGAGTTTCTTACCCTTGGAAAGTGTTCCTACACCTCTGAACTGGAGCGTATCATGTAAGAAATAATCATTGTTCCGTAGCTATAGGATTTATTATCTTCGTAGAATTAGTTAAAGCTAAGCGGCTCATTTTTAAGTCAAGTGTTATACTCGTCGAGAAGATTATCCGATAGTGTAACGATCTAAAAGGGATTGAAATTTGGCGAAGAGGATTAAGAGAAGTGAGTTAACTGTAAAAACGAAGGTTTAGGTACAGTATGTAAGGAGGAAAAGTAACGGGCCAGCAATGGCTAGGGAAAACGAACCTTCGCAGGAACCTTTACCGTCGATAGATCATGTGAGCGATCAGTCACAGACAGGAATATTGTTGTAGGAAATGCTACAGCAGAGATCTAGATTGAATGCACCTAGCTGTTTTCAAGAGGATAGATTCTCGTAATGAATTTTCTTGTAGACGTTCTTGCGCGTAAATACGTTTGACGTTTTGCTCAAATTGTGGACATGTTCAAGGTAAGAGTTGCTCACGACTACTGATGGAGTGCCTTGATTGGGTGAAAAAAGGAGGAAGTAGAGCAGCGCTGTTGGTGTAAAAAGAAAGTAGCCAGGGGGATTCAAACCCGCAAGCAAAAAGGAAATCCTCCACAACACCTCTTATGCTCTTTTTGGAAGGTTGTTCTTCCCTCCTCGGTCTATTGGACCATGATTGTTTGGTTTTAGGTCTCCCCCCCCATGAGCCCGTTACCTGGGGTTTTGCCCGCAAGCGTCTCCATGTATCATGATTTGTTACTTTGGTGAGCACGGAGCTCAATCGGTTGGACCATAATTGTTTGGAGTTCGTAATTGATGCTGTGTTTGTAAATTCTACCGTACATCAACCTATTGCCAATAAGTTACTCACGAGGTCATTTCGCCGCGACCGTAGTTGAAACGGAAAGACCGCTTACTCAATATGGCTAGCGTAAACACACGTCGACCACTAGTACGTAATCATCGTTCACCGCCTTGGCAGAATGAATTCATCTCTACGATTTCACTCTTCCGAGATCTCGTATGGTCTATATTCGAAATGTTGATAAGTAGGGCAGAATTTCCCTCCAAGGGTTGTAATAAGAAAGGTCGTGCAATTTGGCCTTGACAGGGCTTTCAGAAACAAGGCACGGCAAGGAAACATCAAGTTGTGTACCCTAGCACCTAATCAATTCTAATACGTTGAAGAAAGATCCTACGGTACATACAGCCACGGTCTCTCACCGCCTTCCTCCTTATGCCTTTTCAGCGCCTTGTTATTATACCTCAAGTATACCACCTCCTGCACAATAGCAAAGAACATGCCGCCCGCCACCAGAATAATCATGGTCCTCAGACCTTTGCTATAAAACGGCAGATCATCAGCGCGGAAATACTGCGTCCCCGCCATGAGACCACTGATCGCACTCATCACCCACATAGCGATACTTATACTTCGTTCTCTGGGGTCTTTGCAATTGAGCTGAACCCAACTGTTGTGTACAGGGTGGTATCCAATGGCGAACGCATTGACACTTGTCCAGAGCCCCCAACGACTCCATTTCCCGACGTGCGGATGCGCACTCCGCGCAATGATGAGCACGATGAGGTAGCATATTTGTGCCGCGATCACGGTATATCCGCGTTTGTTTGTGCGATCAGAAACCCAGCCGAAGAAGAATACGACGCCAAGGGCGATGAATCCACCGATACATGCGAGCGCGTTGGCTTCGATTCGGTCGAAGCCCAAGGCCATGATGATAGTGGGTGTGTATGTGGTAAGTGGACTCCAGGTTGAGAAAACGGCACACGTGGAGATGAAATGAGGCCAGCGACGGTAGTGCTTGATCGTTTTCCACACCAAAGAGAAGGGGATATGGAGGCCTTGTGCGCCGTCTTTTCGCCCTGGATCGTCTGTTTCAATTCTTCGGAGAATGCTTTGGCGGTCGGTGGGAGTGAAGCGAATAAGACCTGGACTGAGAAGAGGACGTGGCTTGTCGGGTGATCCAGGCAGTAAGAAGAGTAGAGTTATTGAAACGATCATGGTAAATATTCCTTCGACTATTCTATGTGTGAGTACGCCTTACGAGTAATAATGGACATGGGTACCTACGCAGGAAAAGCCACTGCCAACCTTTCATTCCGCCACGTCCACCCAACTTCAAGATACCCGAAGCAAGAAGCGGGCTGATGGCATTGCCCCCAAACATACCAAAGAAGAAAACAGCGACCCGTTTGGCCAGCTCTCGTTTGGTGTACCAGGTTGAAAGTGTATAGATAGCACCGGGAATGTATCCTGCCTCGCAGAGGCCAAGGAAGGCACGAGAGACTAAGAAACCGGTGCGGTTTTTTACGAACACCTGCATTGTTGCTACAAGGCCAAAAAGGAAGACTTGAGCGGACATCCACTTTCTAGGTCCAATCTTTAGAGGCACAAACATCAGTTCATGAGGATGAGGACGATGCCGCACAACTTACCCGTTGGAGAATCATATTGGATGGTATCTCGAGTACAACGATGCCCAGAAACATAAGCTGGTTTCCGAGATTGATTGTATTCTGGTTGACTCTGATGTTCTTGGCAAAGCCATCGGTGAGCGCGCTCGCGAGATTCATGCGGTCGAGCTGGAAGACCAAAAGACCGAGAAAGAGGAGTGGCAAAACGGAGAGGTCAACTCTGTCGGTATGATCAGCGACGGGACAGCACTGGTGGGAGTGTCACTTTTACTTTCGACGAGCTTTTAGACTAGCAACGTCATGCTGAACGTTGTCTGTGTTTTCGATGTCATTGGAGCTTATGTCATCGTGAAGTGAATTAGATTGGAAGACACCCTTCTCTGCATCCGTGGACATGTTGTCTATTGGACACAATGGTAATACATCTAAAGTTTACGCATGGAAGAGTCGCTGGCTTATACCCTCGCCATGACAAGGAATTCGTGATTAATCGTCATCGTGAGCACCCCAGACGACGCCCAGGGCCATGCCCTTGGGTCGGCATCTTTTATCATACGTTTCTCTGCCGATAGGCATGCCGATGTGATGGAAGATTGAAACACCCATATTCTCCGCCAACTTTATACCATAAAGAGTCTGGTAGCGGCAGACGAAGGCGTTTTTGACCAGTCGCCAAGGCCATTCATTCCAGTTTTGGCAGGGGTTAACCGAATTGCGCAATGCATGGCTTTTATTTCGCAACCAACGAAATCTCAAAGTGCGGAACCGCGACTTAGTAACCACATGCAAGTGCGATAAACTCATGGATACGAAGCGGCGGTTCTCTGGTTACATTGCGTGTCGTGTTACTGGTGCCGATGCCGAAACGTTGACGCCATTGCCGAATTCAGTTAGATAAAGCTGTTATCAAGGGCAATCTATCACCTTCCGCGTCAACCTTCTGATCTTTTCGCAATCTGAGCAAAGCACGACGCGAAAACCTCAGAATGGCGCCTGTTAAACGCGTCGCTGTCATCGGACTCGGTCCAGGCGGAGCCATCACCATTGATGCGTTGGTAAAAGAGACGGCATTTGATGTCATTCGAGTTTTCGAGAGGAGGGAAGCTCCAGGTGGATGCTGGTCAGACTTGGATTGTTCGAGACGCGTATTCGTAGAAATTCACTGATTAATTCGTAGGGTTGAAGACCAAACCGCTCCACCAAATCTCACAGGCTTTTCAGCGCTTGCAGCGCGAAATGCTGATTTGCCGGTCGCACTTCCATCAACATTCCCGACTCAAACGCCAAAGTCCTCGCAGCCAAGACATGCAGAATCCTCAGTATATCCCTACCTAGAGACGAATGTCGACTCAATTCCAATGGAATTCAGTCAGGAGCCGATTCCAGAAAAGCGAAGCGCCCTCTCAATATCCAAACACGGGGAGGACACCCCGTTCCGTCACCATTCTATCATCCAGAGATATATCGCCGGGTTGGTGGATCGAAATGAATACCAGAAGTTGGTGTCGTATAATACGACAGTCGAGAAAGCCGAAAAGATTGGGAGCGAGTGGAAATTAATTCTTCGTCGACAGGAAAGTGGATCCGAGAAAGACTTTTGGTGGGTGGAATGGTTCGATGCAGTCATTGTCGCCAGTGGTCATTACCATGTGCCCTATATCCCGAAGATCGAAGGATTAGAGGAGTTTGAGCAAAGTAGGCCTGGGAGTGTGAAGCATAGTAAAATGTTCCGCGGACGAGAAGCTTATCACGAAAAGGTTGGGATTATTTTCAAAGAAGCCCAGAACGGTGTCTAACATGTAACAGCGAGTCGTTGTAGTCGGAGCCTCTGTATCCGCCGCCGATATTGCCGTAGATCTTATCGGAGTCGCACGCGGCCCTGTCTTTGCGGTCATCGAAGGCCACAATGCGAACGGGTATTTCGGCGACGAAGCCTTCAAGCATCCTGGAATCGAATCGAAACCATCAATTTGCCACGTCGACTCCTCGAACGGGAGAAGAACTGTTCATTTCATTGACGGGACTTCGGTCGCGGACGTCGATGAAATACTTTTCGGTACAGGCTACTCGTGGTCTATTCCTTTCCTTCCGAACGTCGAGGTTAGGAACAATCGCATTCCCAACCTATATTTGCACGTTGTGTATCAAAATGACCCGAGTTTGCTCTTTGTTGGTGCCGTCGGTGCCGGGCTTACATTCAAGGTCTTCGAGTGGCAAGCTGTTCTTGCTGCCCGCGTTCTATCTGGTCGCGCAGCTCTTCCACCCCTACAAGATCAGATCAAATGGGAAGAAGATCGAATCGCGAAAAGAGGAGACGGCGCTAAGTTTACTCTCATATTTCCCGACTTCGAGGAGTATTTTGAGACACTTCGCCAGCTTGCCGGAGATCCCAAGGAAATCGGAGTTGGGCGAAGACTACCACCATTTAATCCTAAGTGGTATGAGGTGTTTATGAAGGGACACGAAACAAGGAAGGAATGGTGGAAAAGGGAGAATGCAGCTGCGCGAAAGACAACGGAACGGACACAATCAAAGCTGTAGATCATGGATAATATCGACTCTGTGCACATACCTGCATACATTCTTGAGCTTTTCATAGGCTCTAATTAGTCTTCATTCCATATAGCGGCATTGACGCTACAACAAAGAGTAGTATTTGAAAATTACCGTCCCAATGTGGTACTCTTCGAATGTTATTAGCACTATACTTTCTATATTAAGACCCACCACCTCCCCCCGGTAGTTCGTCCATCCCTATACAGCCTATTAGTTTTCATGAATCCCATTCAAACGGCTGATAAAACTTACATCCATCAATATTCTCATGGACAGTAACTGGAACGTTACACAGATTCTTGATCTTGGGCGCTTGCTCCGTAAGCTTCGTGCAGTTGCGGAGGTAGCAAGCACTGTCCATGGCTGTTTGCAGCGTATCGCCCTCCCAGCCGAAGACGTAGTCGCCGTGTTGTCCGAATCCCGTCCTTGCACGTGTTAGATGAAAGCTTTGACCATTCGTTCGGGATAACTCACTTGTCCCCTGTCGAGAGAACGAGTGGCTGGCTACCGTCCTCCGGCCAATCGTCCTTGTTGTTGAAAGCTGTAGTATCCCACATAACCTGTTCATCGGTGTCAGTTTCTCGCATGGCATGATAGATATTATGGCTAATACGCACCTCTAACATCACTTGCGGGATTTTCACCGGATGACTAGCGGGGCACGTGCCGTTGACTATGGCGAACTGGGTAGGCCCGCCAACCGGATGAGCGACGTGATCGCGATGGTTCGGGCTATCGAGGTTCTTTCCATCCCAGCACCTGGTATTCTATCAAACTCTCATTTCTTTCTCAGCGTTTGGGGGTTCAGCGGCTTACAGAGGGAATATAATGTTGGACCGAATACCTCCAGGGCATGGCTGCTTGGGGAGGTAGTCGGTATCCCACTTGGGGTCAAGACATGGAGAATACGGGCTACCTCCAAAGTTGGGTTCTGAGAAGCAGCGGTAGCATTGCTGCATGTTCTTCCCCAGATTCTCAGATGTGCGTCTTGTCGCGTCTCCGGTAAGCATGCGGAAGCCCTGGAATAGTAATGAAGTATAAGCAGGGGTAGAGCCAATATTAGGGCAGACTCACCGGCTTAAAGGCGGTCGTAATTTTCGGGCCGGGCGAAGTATAGTACACAGTGAGTCCAGCGTTGTCGCCGGCATTGAATTGGTTGGCCATCTGTGGGATGCGTTTGTAGCTGCCATTGCGGGCCTTAAAGTAGAGATTCGCCGTCCAGTAGTTGCTAAGGTCTTCAATAAAGTGGCAGGTGGTGCACGAAGAAAGCTTCGCGATATCTGTCATCGGCATTGAAGCATTGAATGCGTTCTAGTCTAGATTTAGTAGAGGACGGGAAAAGGAGGGGGAAATCTCGTCAAGTGAACATACTCCTCCGACTACCTGATGCATATGTGGGGACGGGTGCATGTCAGGGTTTACAAGGCTAAAATTGTCAGTTTTTTCTCCTTCGTGTCTCCAGAGTTCTTCGGTTGACGCACGGGTCAAGACGCTCGATGACGACCTGAAAATTTAGGAATGAACCTTATAATTATCGACGCATGTAAAGACATACCTCGGAGCAACCAAATCGCAGCATGGCTCCTGGGCCCCTGTTACCTCCACCTCCTAGCATCGGTTTATCAAGATCGACGCCGCTTTGCGTGAAAGCATGGCCTGCCAGTGCCGAAAGCACCAGGACACTAGACCAAAACATCGTGAGGACGGCCAGGTATCGAGTAGCCTCACAAGCAAATACGATATGGGTGAGCTTTGTACAATGGAAACCATTTGTGGGTACAGGGCGGGCACGATTGTTATTAAAAGGCAATCGAATGCGCGAGATGGGTGATGATAGAGTAGTTTCGTTGATCTTTCTTAGATTAATCAAGTTTCGCCCCACATAAATATATTCACAATATCGTAGATAGTTGTTTCTGGCCTGTAAGCGTAATTGTCTTGGCTCTTCGACCCCCAACGATTTTGCCGGATCCATGTGTCCGGTAGAGTATATTGTGGAACCCTTGCGCCCTATACTGTTTGATAGTGGAGGGCGTAGGTAAATACTTCTATAATTTGGAAATGATGATTGTTAAAATGTATAATGTTCTTTCTTTACTACTTGATTATAACCATTGGTACTAAATATATAATTAAAATTGTTGTGGAGTTATGATAGCTATAATTGTTCAAAAGTAAAACCTTGTTCTCGAAGTTTGTGCTACATGATATAATTTTTAAAGATTCTAGAGGAAGAACATATGTATGCCCAACTATATTAACAACAAATTACTACAGAAACTGTTATTATCTTGCATTGAAATACTATTATTTTAAATGTCGACTTTGCGTCACATTGTAAAATGTCGTCCATCTATAGATTGCGCACTACCTACTGCGCTCGTAAATTATCGGCGCACAGAGCTGGGTCCCAACTGCCTCTAGTGCTGTTCGAACTCATATCTAATATTCATGGCAGCGTAGATAAGGAAGGAAAATGGCAAGAAAACTACACTCGCGCGAGAAACAAGTTATATACGCAGAGAGATATTAAATACCGTCAACCATGATGTATTATTTCTCTATTCGATCCGCGCGCAGACACCTCCATGTCCATTAACAACGCACCATTAACGGCAGGGTGTGCTTACTTTTCGAATCAGTCAAATTACTTCTAGAAGTTTACATCCGACGTCTATTCTTGTCCGTTATATGCTTCTTGCCATAAAGAATTATCTGGTTTCCGAGTCACCTAGTCGAGACTCCCTTCTGTGACACGGCGTGTAATTCGCCATCGACACATTTCCTAACAAGGGAATTCTAGTCTCTCTGGTCCGGGAGTCATTTAAAATCTAGGCTGCAGGGTTCACGAAAGCGCCGTCCGGGCTGGGGAATCCTAAGTAATCCACCGCGATTCGGCTATCCAAGTCGCTCGCCTCAAACGCATTTCCCGTAATGGCAAGTATATGACACGGCAAGAGCTGAAATATATCTTCCGCCGTGAAAGAAATCTAAGCCAGATTTCGTCTGAGAGAGAACGAAAACAGAGGACCCGTGTCACTACGTTTTAGTCTTAGTAATGAAAGCGCAAATCCGAGGTTCGGCTGATGACGACAACACCAGCGTAATGGGATTGCACGAGAGCCGATAACATTGTACTGCGGAATAGAATAAAGGCAAGAACTGAGGTGAGAGCACATCACGAGAAGCGCGAGTTCTGATAGACGATGAGTAAGGTCTCGACTTCCTGGTCATTGGGGAAACAGCCTACAGATTATGTAGCAACGGATCAAGGTAATAGCTAAACGAGGCCTAATAGGTGTGATAGTGCAGTGGACGAATAATAGAATTAAAACAGGATGGGGTTAATAGTACATATTTCTGAACTCGGCGCACTTAATCTGGCGTTGCTATAGTCATCTGGGTTTCTTATATTTGAAACAAAGGATATAATTATTGCATGTCTAAACTGTCCCTTCTGTTTCCTTGATTGTTGAAAGATAGGATCTGGAGCCTCGCATAGGTATATTCGACCGATTTATTGTTTACGAGTCGATTCCTCTTTTAGGCACCCCGCGCCAGCCGCCATGCTGACGCAAATCTTGCCGACTTCTAGACCGCGCATACATCCCAAGATCTGCCGTCCTTCCATTGGCTATGCTTACGCCATATGATTCCTTTTCGTTACGAGGTGCATTGTGCTTGTGTGTAGCGATGCTATTGGACTGTGCAAATGACTTCTGCAATCCCCCCGCCATTAGTTGCATCAGCAGACACGTCGCTGTCGCCCCAGTCTTGGCAGTTGATGATAACTCCCAAGGTCGTCAGGCTTCCCCCAAGGCTATACTTTACCACTCTCGACCGGAATTGCAATAAATTCTCATCGCTAGAATGATCAAATCACTTCTTGCCTACGAGGTCCGTATCGAGCTTACAGCTGTGACTGTTGGTATCCTACTCCATCTCGGCTTCTTTAACCATGGACGCCACAGTGCCAGAGCTACCAAGTACGCACAAACTACTACGCTGACCTTCATCGCATCTACCGCATATCTATATGCCTTCGGTGGTCAGGCGCTCATAACATCCTTATTCTTCACCACCCGCGTATTTCTCTCTTTGCTCCTAGGTCTCTACTCTAGCCTCCTTATATATCGCCTTGTGTACCATCCCTTGAACCGGTTCCCTGGTCCAGTGTCAGCTCGGATTAGTGACCTTTGGCTGAGCCTCCAAGCGAAAGATTTCGACTGGCACAAGAAAAGTTTGGCGCTCTACTATAAATATGGACCGTTTGTGCGGATCGGGTCCTCAACCCTCTTGATCATGCATCCACAGGGAGTACCCGCCATGTACGGACCGCAGTCGAAATGTCGCAGAGCAGAGTTGTATACCACATTTGGAGCACCTTACGGTATTCTCTCCCCAGATCCCGCCATGCATCGTGAACGTCGGCGCATCTGGAGCCTGGCTTTAAGGGACAGCGCACTTCGCGGGTACGAGGCTCGCATACGCTCGTATACCAAGACGTTTATCGACGTTTTAAGCAATGCCGCAGAGCAAAAGAGATCTCTTGACGTGGCAAAGTGGTGCACATATCTAGCTTGGGACGTGATGGGAGATATTGGACTCGACCAGGATTTTTCACTACTGAGGACAGGAGAAGAACACTGGGCTTTCACACTTCTAGCGGGATGGACGAAAGCAATGGGCATCCGGCTCCCGCCGTGGCTTGTCACTCTGCTAAAGTCCATCCCAGCATCAGGTCGAGCGGCTCAGAAGTTTGATAATTTCTGCAACGCACAGCTGGATGCAATCATGGCAAGTGAGAAGTCGGGTGCAAAATCGAGCATGTTGGGTATTATGATCTCTCATGCAGGACCGCATCCCTCGCAAGACGATCTGCTTCATCTTCAAAGCGATTGCCGATCTATCATATTCGCTGGTAGCGACACATCGGCCTCAACACTCACATTCGTTTTCTATTACCTAGCGAAGCACCCCGAGCAAGCGGCAAAGCTTCGTCAAGAGCTGCTTCCGCTTGCAGGTCCGGACGGATGTTTCGCCCACCAGAACATCCAGAACGCAAATCACCTAAACGCGGTAATACACGAGACATTGCGTCTGCACCCTCCAGGAAGTGTTATACCGAGACAGACGCCCCCTGAAGGCATTGAAGTTGACGGAACGTTCGTCCCGGGGAACATGACGGTGATAGGGTCTCAGTATGTGCTTGGTCGCTCGGAAGAGGTGTATGATAGACCGCTAGAATTCCTTCCGGAGCGGTGGCATTCTAAGCCCGATCTTATTAAAGATAGAGCTGGGTATGCACCCTTTAATATCGGTGAGTACTCAGTCTATGACATCCCCTATGGAGAAATTTACAGTCTATATGCTGACCGTGTTAACAGGAACGCACTACTGTGTTGGACGGCCGCTTGCACTAATGGTATTTCGCCTTGTGATCGCTCATTGTATCACTCAGTTTGATGTACAAATTCCTCTTAGCTATGACGGGACGGGGTTTCTTGATAATGTACAGGAAGCTCATACGTGGCGACTTCCAAATCTACAGCTATGTTTTAGGTCCTGCATGACGCTTGGCGACGTGGGAGGTCAGTGTGAACAGTAGACGGTAAGTATGATAAGGAAATATTGGGCGGCTTTATGAATGCCGTGATTCACGCTGGAAGGTTGGAGTGCTTCTTGCTGATTTCAGCAATGAGAAATATTGAATATATACCACGTTCTTCAATAAGGCCTCTCAAGCCCACTTCAAGGTTTCTTGCAGTCTCTGGCGACAAAAACCTTGCATTACCTGTCCCAAATACCTAAAGAATAAACCAACTTCGTCTTATTTGTTCAATATGGTGCAATTTTGAAGTCACGAGCATTGTTTGAAAGGGATTCTCAGAGCCCAAATGCGGGTTCAGTAGAGTTACACCTTCTCAGTTCCATCGGTCCGCGAGATCGTCATATTTTTGCCGAGCTTGCAGAACATTAGAGTTTCCCAATGTCCATTGCCTACTTCTCCTATCGCCCTTAATTCGATACATAGTCGGGAGGCCCGCAAGTTTGATCTTACTAAGACTGAATACTTGTTTTTGCCACTTCGCGGTGGTCTGAGAACCAGGCTGCGCACAAATCGCTCTTCTTAACCCGATCTCCTAGAAAGCCTGAGTCTATGGGTTTCAAGTAGGCCATGGCTTCATGTCGATTAGGGAAGTGGTAAACCGCTAATCATCCATGTCCCCGGTCTGTTCATTCTTGTAAGTTTGAACGACATAATATCACTAATAATATATTATTTATAGCTGACGATACGCCACGAGAATGCTATCAGAATGTTGCGCTTAAATCGACGACGCACACAATGAATACGAAGTTTTGTTACAGGAGAAAAGCATTTTTGAATCTCCACGCCTGGTAGAGAGGCTCTTATTCGTTTTCATATTCGTTAACGTGCTGCATTTCGTAACGTAGTTTACAAGGGGGCTGGCCATACAAGCGAGCTGGCCACCTACCAACTTTCTGCACCTTTGCAACGCAGTAGCTCAACAACCAACCAACCAAAATAGATAAAATTAATATAGTAGGTTAAGCAGTAGCTACTTTATCTTTCTTGCATGTACGCATGTTGTGCCCAGGCTCTCTGCAGAGCTTGCAGCGCGCAACAGCCTGCCGGCTCACACCTGATTGCGCTGCATCTTGACGCCTTTCCTGCTCTACCTGCTGCTCAGC
>MU002384.1:0-17969 GCA_010093585.1 Melanomma pulvis-pyrius CBS 109.77
CGTGCTCTGAGTTCGCACACCACCAAACAAGCCGCCTCCAGAGGGAGCAGTCGTGCTCTGTCCCAGTGTACCAAACAATCCGCCTCTAGAGGGAGCAGTCGTGCTCTGTGCCGGTACACCGAACAGGGGGCCTCCAGAGGAGGCAGTCGTGCTCTGTCCTGGTACACTGAACACGCCACCTTCAGAGGGAATAGTCGTGCTCTGAGTGCCCGGCCTATCAGACAACCACGACCCAGGACCAAACCGACTAGCCGTAGCCTGAGCGCTTAGGCCCCCAAATATCGACGGGACAGTAGGCGTGTAATTATTTGGGGTCGTAGCGCTAGATGTAGAAGCAGTGCTAGCATGCGGGGTTGCACCCCCAAACAGGCCACCGGAAGACGCATGTCGAGCGTTTCCGATGTCTCCTCTAGTATGCGAATTAGAAGACTGCTCCACGAGAGCTTTGTAAGTCGTCGGTCGGCTCCCAAAGAGGCCTCCTCCACCGAGCGTAGTTGATGATGCATTGTTTACACCAAACGGAGTGCTAGGTTTTGAAGAGAGCCCAGTCCTTCCGGCTTTGAGATCAGCAAGCCGGAGCTCCTCGAAAGAGAGGCCCCGGTACGGCAAGTTGAAAGGCATAGACTGGTAATGCTGGACCACATTAGTGGTACTATCCTTTTCCAGGTAGAGACAGACCTCTCCCTGATTCTCTAAGTTCTTGACATATTCCTCTAGGTGAATCGCGGACTGTGGAGGACCTGGGGGATTGACGACGCTGGTGGTCTGGTCGCGGTTGCTAAACAAGCCCCTATTGTTGTTCTGGTAGCGGTTGCCAAACAAGCCCCTACTGTTGTTCTGGTTGTGATTTCCGAATAAGCCCCTGTTGTTGTTCTGGTTGGGATTTCCGAATAAGCTATTTCCGTGTGCCTGATTTGCGCCTCCGAACAAATTTCTACTGAAGCCTTGGTCTGCACTGCCTGCCGGAGGTTGGAATGCATTCCCTTGGTTCTCGAACGTCTTGTTCCCGTCTTCGACCTCCGATTGAGGGGAAAGGGACGTCTTGAGAATAAAGATGACTGATTTGAGCTGAAAAGTGCCCATCTTTGTGAACATATCCACTTCTCGACCGTACTGAAGAGATTGAAGATGGCCATGTCGAGCTTTGACGCGAATACGGATTACACGAAGTTGCTCGGGTAGCAGTTCGCTGATGGAGTTTATGATGGAGTAGTTAGGTTCCAGTGTCTCCATATGTGCTTGGATTTCAGCATTCTCCAGTGGAAGTTGTTCGATCTTGTATGACCATTCGATGGCGTGGTAGACATCTTCCCAGACAGGGCGCAGGATATAAGCCTCCAGATTTGTAGCAGTGTTGGCTGGGGAGGTTGGCTGGTTCGACCTGGAGAGATATATCGTTAGCGACATGTACGAAAGGTAAGTGTAGCCTGCTATATGCTAATAGCAATGAAACGGCTGGTGCTCAACGCGACTATTTCAGAACAAAACAACCCTAAGTGCAAGAGTCTTGTAATTTCTGGGTCTCGTAACGGGGGACGTGATCAATGTTATGAAAAAGGGAGAAGGATACGTACCCGCTGCATACATGTGGGGGAGAAGTGGTAGTGGCCACAGGTTTCGTAACAGGCTTGGCTTGGACTGACTCCGGCGTGAAAGTCTCAGGGTCCTTTCGAGCCTCAGTCGCAGATTGGTCGGGTTCAGCACCGCTGGCGGTTTCTTCCGTAGCAGGAATTGAGGTGGTGTCCGTGGTATTTTCAAGGCTGGAATCTACAATGCCCTCTTTGGAGCTTGTCTGCGATTCTGAGTCCGCCGTACGAGGGGCATTTGTCGGTACCGGATCGGGAGCGTTGGTGGCCATACCCTTGGCGATGTTAGTAGCTGGTGAGCTCTCTCTCGTAGATATGGGCGTGTTTACAGCACTGCTGTCTGCGGAGGATGCTATCGGCGTTGCAGGGCCTTTGCCCTTGTCCGCCATGACAGGTCGGAGTTGGCGGTCTTGAACGCTGTTGGGCTCAATGGAGGTGGGGGGCCAGACGCCGAATGCTGCGATGTCAGGATATCGCCCTTCTGATCTGTGTGGTGTTAGTAGTAGGAGGGTTCGGGGACACTCTACAACGTACCTGAGTTGTTGTCGGCGCAGCTCGTCCTCTTCGAAGCTCGTATCGAAGCGGAGGGCAGGGTCGGGCGGCGAGAGCTGAACGTACAGCTGTTTGTGAGGAAGCGGGTAGTCGGGAAGGCCGTATCTACCGCGGAAACCACGTGGATGTGCAAGCTCAAGGACGTCCCTCTGTGCGGTTGAGGGAATTGGCGAGTTGTCAGAGACTTTAATGGGCACCGGTTCGGGCGCGAGCGCGGGCGGGGGTGGGGGTGCAGGAGGTGAAAGAGCAAGCTCCGGTTGTTTGCTATATTCTGGGTGCTTCAACGCTACACGCAGGCGGCGGCACTCATAGACCTCGTCATCGGTTCTGGCGGGTGAGTCAGCATGAGCAAGTGAAAGGCAGGGAGGAACTCACAGGAAGCCAAACCTGGACAAGTGTTCTGCCCTAGCCGTCGTGATGGCCACGACCATATCACGAAAACACGCGCCGACGGTTTCCCGTGCATCGCGCAATTCACCCTGGGGATAGGGATAGAAGCTGGGAGGAGCTTCGGCGGGATCCGTCGATGTCACGGGACCAAGCCAGTCGTCGGCTTCACGCACACATACAGCAATCTTCCTCAATATCGAATGGCACGAAGCAATGCGCTCTGACAAGATGTCGACTTGTCTACGGCTCAGGAGGGGGGCATCGGGGGTGACTAAGAGCAGATTCCTCAGGGCGGGAACAGCGCCGACAACGCAGAACAAACAATTTACGATGTCCGTCACGGCAACCTCTTGGAGAGATGTGAAATGATTGATGGTAAACAGCGAGAACGCAGCCTCTCTCCCCCTCACTTCCAGGTCGGCGATGCTCTCCAAGACCCGGACATGGTGGTCGTTCGGGACTGCCATTGCTGCAAGGACCACCTTTCTCCGCATGAAGTTTTGTGGAAGACGATACGACGATACGACGATCAAAAAGAAGGTGGAACAAGCAGGCCTGAAGGCCGCACACACAGCACACACACACGGTTTGGAAACGCGGAAACGCGACGAGTGTCAGACGGCTGGGAAACGTCGTTGCCACGGCCGCAGACGCTCAGATGGACGAAGAGATGGAACGACAGGAAATGGGAGATGGCACGGCGTGGTCGTCGGCCAGCACCACGGTTTATACTCACGACGCAGGCCTACACCACAGTACGGCTCGCGATATACTGGTAGGCAGCTCGCAGGCAGCTCCAAGGCATCGCCAGGCGGCAGCGCGTCGAGGGGTGCGTGTCAGCCACCCGCCACGCCTAATGTTGCCGCCGTCCGCGGCACGTGATGCGACTCCGCCCGCCAACCGTGGGACCCTTCCATTCATCCCAACCGTCGGGCATCCCTCCATCGCGCGGTGCCCAGCACAGGACGACGTTGCTCAGGACGGTACACGGCTTTCCAGCACCACGCTCTGGCTCTGCGCGGCCGGCCAGATGACGATGCTCGGCGGCACTCGTGCGGCACTCGTACAGCGGACACGCCAGGAGAGGGCTGGCACAGGTCACACAGGCTTCCGCGTTCCACTGAGGCAATAGCTCGGCGCGCCCTCATGACACGCACCTGCTGGAATGCGGCCAGCGGAGCCCTGGGCGGACACTGCAGCGCTTTGTATCGCTGGCTTGGCGCTCGTCGGCCAGCAGTGCGGCGGCCGCATTCGACGGGCGCACGACGCCAGGGACGCGGCGGAGCGTCTGCTGCAAGCGGCCAAGAGCAGGAGGGCTAGGAGACTCTGATGCCGCGACTCCCGTCTTGTCGGCCTGAGCAGCTCGTCGACACGAAGCAGACTCGGCCGGCCGCGCCGTCGCGTGATTGGCACACCGAAACGGCCAAGACTCTTGGGATTCTTGGTAAAAGTGCTGGTGTAGAGAAGACCCAGAGCCAAGTCTCTTGAGGGCTCTTGAGAGCGCATTTGTATGTAACCACTGTCTTTGCCTCTCCTGAGGGGAGGACCCGTCTGCTCTATATCATGCCCGCCATCGACTCGCCATCGACTCTCCTCCAGGCGCACCACCACCCATTGATGTTCGTCGCCACATAGCCTACACACCTCCCGCCGGCCATGGATCCCCAGCCTCCGCCGACCGCGCCCTCTCCGGCCACATACGCCCACCACCACCACCACTCCCCCCAGCGGAGCCCCGACCGCCCTTCCAACGACGACGACGTCTACAATCAAGACGACCCGTACCAGCCCCAGTACTACGCTCGCACAGAGCGCGGCAGCAAGGGCAGCAATGGCCGCGCCCACGATTCCGTCATCTCGCACCCGTTTTCGCCGAAAGCATCGTCTCCGCCAAGCCCCAGCAGCAGCATCTCCTCCGCCGGCCGAAAACATCGCTCCATCGGCGAAATCCAGCAATCGCCGCACGTGAGTGTCTCGTATCCACCGCGAGCATACCTCGACCCAGAAAAGGCCGTTTCCTCTCCGCGCAGCCCGCGGTCAGCCAATCGTGTTTCATCGTCGAACCCAGATGTCACAGCCGTGGTGTACGACTCTGGCGAGTATATCGAGAAGGGTCCCGAGGAGAAGATTGTGCAGCTACTCGTATGTATATCCTAAATGGGATGGAACGAACCACCACTAACATGCATTTCCAGCTCTTCCTCTCCGGCCCCTGCGCCTTCTTGTCATTTCTCATCACGCTCTGGACGACATTTCTGCTCTTCATCGCACTCCTCCTGCAGCCCCTACGCCTCTGTACAAAACGGAAACCCCTCTCGTCGCAAATCACCGCCTTTCTCGCACCGCCATTGAACCTGCAACTCCACCTCATCTACTCGCATTCCGCCGCAACAGAGTACAGCCCGCCCATGCTGGTCGTCGTGCACCTCCTGGCCCCCATCGTAGCCATCGGCGTCGCCATCTGCGCCTGGACGTCGGCCTTCTTCTGGTTCTTCTCCGCAATTCTGGGCGATCCTGCTGGGCAGGACGGACACAACGACGGCAAAGAGAGCATCCTGGGCGTGCGCAACTGGTGGGATCGCTGGCTGTCCCGGGCACTGAGGTAGCATCGATTTTTCTGCCCTGAAACCGACGGGCCGGGCGACGGAACGAGGATGTAATACGAACTTGCGTGCGACGAATTGTTATGATATAGCTATTGTTCTGGTCGCCACGGCGAAGAACAAATTTCCCCCTTGATAGCGGCATGGGCACGGCGTTTTTTTGTGCTTTCTTCATCGGCCCCCAAAAAGGGAGGGGATATAGCGACCTGGTTGGTCGCATCGAGGAGGAAGGGTGTTTTACATGGGCGTTGGTAACGCTTCTCTTGCAGCTTTGGCTTTGGCCTGGTTTGGCCTTGGGCTTGGAGTCACGCATCTCACATGACGGGGGGGCTTTGTATAAGTGAGTGAGTGGGTGAGTGCAGCCGCGTCGAAGAACATGATATCCCAAAAATCCCATTCGCATATCTATGGTTCCAATACATATGCAGAAATATACACAAATACACAAACATACAAAACATTCATCCTTTTCCCAACACTCACATCTGACAATAACTCGATTCTCGCGCAAGCTCGACCACGCAGCTAATTACTTAGCTACCTACCTAATCATGTTGCAAGACCAAGGCGGCGAACCCGCACGCACACCAAGGCCGCGACCACACGGTCGGCAGAACAACCAAGGCCGCACCGCCGCCCGCCAACGCCCTTGAGATAACCACGCTGGCAGGCAGGTAGCCAGGCCAGCACACCCAAACGCAAAAATGCCGCCCCCTCCCTCCCCGACCGCAGTACCGCGGCGCGTCTTCTGCTCGCCCATCCGTCGTCCCCACCCCGCTCCTCACATGCTCGACCCGAAGCCCGATTTCAGTAGCTCCGCTCTCGGCACCACGAGAGGAGGGATCGACGGCGGCTTCTTTGGGCGGGGGGGTGGGGGTGGGTATGTGTGCTTTGGTACTGCCCGGTTGCTGGTGTGTATATGTATCATGTCAGGTGATATCGAGACGGCTGTTTCCGCTGCGTTCTTTCTTCATGGGTGACAGTGCAGCGGGGATATCCTTTGTGTCTTGGAGGCTGGAATGAAGATGGGCGGCGGGGGAGGGGGTTGGCGCGACGGGCGGTACGAAAGGATGATCCTTTCGTTCTGACTTTGAGCCAAGGAAGACGGTCAGCTTCGTTCCTCGGAACTCAACTCACGAACCTACACAGTACTCAAGAGAGCCGCGCGCCGAGTGGTATCAGCCATGGAAGAGATGGCCAGCCCTCCAAGCCGGCATCCGTCTTGCGTCCCTCCCACACTCTGCATCGCCATCAACATCAGACGCACCCAAGCCCGAGATCCGTCTTGCGCAAGACTAAAAATTGCTGTGCACCTGAGGCCAATGCTCGCTGAAACAGCGGCATCTTGACGTCTTGGGGGACCCTTTCTAGGCGGTATTGGCATCGGCATTGGCATTGGCAGCTAGGACGGCTGGGTATTCTTGTACAATGGCAGGGATGAGAGGCCCAGATTTCTTTATACGGGTGGTGGACTTGGCGTAGGTGATTGGAGATGGGGGCGGAAGAGGTTACTGTGCGTGTGGCTTGAATGCTTTATGAGGGTGCTGTAGTTCGACAGGCGTGATACCGTGCTTAGCATTATAGTAGATAGGTGGAATATAACGAATAGAGAAAAATGTTACAAACAGTAGAAATGTACGCAAGCACACCGTAGGAGTTTGACGAAAGAAGGCAAAGGGTCGGATGCAGATAAAAAATTGGTGTTGTATTGCAGGCGTACATAGTAAGCGGTGGTTTCTGCCAATGCGTCGTATAATCAGACGCGTGAAGCGTCGCAGGTTCAGTTATCTCAAGTACGACAAAATTATAAAGTAGAGAATGCCGCAGTGAGAAAGTGCTCTTAAAAAAACAAGCACAACGTTATTCGCCGGATTGAAAGGAGGTGCTCCACGCTATGACAAAGGAAAGTGCCTGACATTATGAGGCGATGTGAAAAGGCGGATGCAAAATGAATTTATTAGTGGTCGTGGTAATCGTATCGCAGTGGGTGAGCCGACGTAATTAGAAGTCGTTGTATAACGTTCGGCGCCCATGCTCATCATATCTTCATTGTCGTTTCATGTCTTATACCACCAAAGTCCAATTCTTTTGACTTCTTCATTGCCCTGATCCTCATCAGCTCTCTGTTCAAGCAGTTCTTCAAACACTTCTCCACTAGAGCAGGATCACTCTCCATGAAAGCCGAGTTTAGGTTCCATGCACTATTCCATCTCTTCAGACAACTTCGGTCGCTCCCAATTTCCTTCTGAAATACGTGATCGAGGAAGCTGTACGAGTCGTCGAATGTTTTGTAACAGCTGGTGCATGCGTAGGATGTTGAGTCTTTTGTAGTTCGAGAAGAGCATTCGATGTGTGCTTGGAATAGTAGCCGCCTGGATGCGGGTAGTCCTGAATGTGCTGAGACCGAGATATGTGCTGAGCAATGTGGACAGATTTCTCGTTCGTCATGACGATCGTGAGGTCGTACTTTCTTTGTTTGGAAGCTCAGTATGTGGCCTTTCCGACTCGAGGAACTGTCCTTCTGTAACTGTAATGCGAAAGGACAGAACTTGACGGAGAAGCGCGGAGGTGGGAGAAAAGGGGTGGGACTAGGGGAGCGCAGGCGTGCGTGTAGGTCGCGTAGGGCGGAGAGACATGCTCGTCGGACCCCTTTGGCAGCGGTGAGTATGTCATCATAGGGAACCGATATAGGTATTCGTGAATACGCGCAGTCAAATAGGGGGACATTGATCTCGTGCTGGATGCGGTGGAGTTGAGCTGCGAGGATGCCGTGGCAAGTTGCTATTCTCTGTCAGTTTCTCCCTTGCATCCCCACATGGGAGAGCCGCTCACAGTCTCCTCGCTCAAAGAGGACCCCAAAAGCCTCCTGGCCACTTTTCATGGCCTCCTCGACGTGACGTCCCAGGTTCAAGGCTCTCGCCAGTTGGTCATCCTGGCTCTTACTGCCGAAACACCGCCATGGCGTACGTTTCCGTCGGTTTCTCGCTAGGCATTGCTCGTATGCGTCGTGTGAATTCTGGAACTCGCGGTCGATGTCCCAGAGCGTGAAGGATGCGTAGTGTGATTTCTCCCAGTGCGACATGGCCTCAGTGGCTGAGGATGAAAGAAGGTGCCAAATGATAGAGAATAGAGTAGAAACGAGGGACAAGACAACGACGATGACGAAGGAGAGGACGAGAGAATAAGAGGCTCAAGGAAAGACGATGCGGGTTATGCGGAAGTGCCGGGTAAATCCAATTGCCATCAACATTCGTCCCGGAGTGCTGGTTTTCGATCACGATGAAGCTGCAGAAACTTGGTCACGATCCTTCGAACGCCAGGATTTGGGCAGGACGAGGAAGAGGGGATATTAAGTATTGTTGGCATGACGGCACAAGACGCGCAAAGACTGCCCCAGCTACGAGATGGGCGAGATGAGCTGACAACAACGAGATCGAATTTGTGATGGTTGAGCACGTATTCGGCGTTGTAAACACACTTGTGGCGTGCTGGGTGGATCGAGTAGGCGTAGTGCAAACGCGAGGTCGCTTCTGGCTGCAGGGGAAAAGGAGCGGTCCGAGCCAATTGATAGAGCCCGCGGGACTGGAAGGAAGAAAGACAATACTTGGACCCTGTGGACATGCTGGGTTGGTGCTACTTTGTATTCTACATGGAGAAGAGAGGAGGGCAGAGAGGAGCAAAAGAAGAAGGCTGCTCGACAAACACCATTCATTCGCTTGGCCCAAGCTCTTCAGGGTCTCACGCACGACTCGCGCAAGCAGTTTGGCCGTCTCCTGCAATCAAAACACGTCTTCATGCCTGTTGTTCCATCACTACGATCCCATAGCCACGCGCTATCGTCCCGTGGACTTGCAAGGTATTCCCTCTTATTCCCTCTATTTTGGTCCCGTCTTGTTCGTCCCAAAACAAACATGGTGGACCCCCACATGGTTCGCCGCGCTTCACCCCACCATCGATCGCCCTACGTCCCCTTCGTCATCAGCTCTTCACTCCCTGACCCTGCATTCTCAACTGCACACTGCTGCAGAGCCCGCTTCTCGCCGACGTGTTGATTCACCTCGTATTCCCTCGCGTGTCTGAAGTTTTCAGACCCATCTTCGCAACATGTCGCACAGCCACTCACATGACGGCGCGCCTCACTCGCATGGCGCTGCACCGGACCACGGCCACACACACGAGATCCTCGATGGACCGGGCAGTTTCCTGGGGCGCGAGATGCCCATCATTGAGGGGCGGAACTGGGAGGAGAGGGCCTTTACTGTCGGCATTGGAGGGTATGTTGTCCAGTCGCGTCCCTTGATACCTCTACCCCTCCATGCCCCTCACTTCCCACGCCCAATTCACAGCAATTGAGTCGAGGAATACATGGGCCACAGGATCTCGATGCCACTGAACAAGATGCTGACCTACGCAGTCCCGTCGGCTCCGGAAAGACTGCTCTCATGCTCGCCCTCTGCAAAGCCCTCCGCGCCCGCTTCAGCATTGCCGCAGTCACAAACGACATCTTCACACGCGAGGACTGCGAGTTCCTAACCAAGAACAACGCCCTACCTGCGTAAGCTTCATCCTCTTCTACACCATATTACCACCTCCGAGTGCACATACCAGAGGATAGTCTAGCAAGATTGGGCAGTGGATAGAAGGTTCAACTTATCCCCCCAAGTCCTACTATATCCCAGCAGCATCTTTGCGTAGAATCATGGAATATTCGGAGGTGTAATCATAGAGCAACACCATTTCACATCGCCCATTCGTCCCGAGCTGACCCTCGTACCCAGCGAACGCATCATCGCCGTCGAGACCGGCGGCTGCCCCCACGCCGCCGTCCGCGAAGACATCAGCGTGAACCTGCAAACCCTGACCAACCTCCACAACCAGTTCGACACGGACCTCCTCCTCATCGAGTCCGGCGGCGACAATCTCGCGGCCAACTACTCGCGCGAGCTCGCCGACTTCATCATCTACGTCATCGACGTCTCGGGCGGCGACAAGATCCCGCGCAAGGGCGGGCCCGGAATCACGCAGTCGGACCTCCTGGTCGTGAACAAGATCGACCTGGCCGAGGCCGTGGGCGCGGATCTCGGCGTCATGGAGCGGGATAGCCGGCGGATGAGGGAGGGCGGGCCGACCATCTTCGCCGTGGTGAAGCATGGCAAGGGCGTGGAGAATATCGTGGATCTGCTGCTGAGTGCGTGGAAGGCGTCGGGGGCGAGCCAGGCGAGGAAGGACAAGTTCCAGCCCGTGGTTATGGAGTAGGAAGTTCTTATTACGAGTATAGATGCATCACAGGGGCAGATAGATGTAGGGGAAAGACGGGCTCTGAGGGCCTTCAGGGGTGGCTACAGAAGCATGTCAACTTGGTAGACACCGCCGAAGGTTTTTTCGCCCTCGGTCTATGATATAGCTTCAAGCGAGCAAACTAGAGCTGTAATTCAAGCACCTCCCAAGAAACTCCTATGCTAGACTGCAATATGCTATGAAAAGGGTATCACTATTTTCGCGCGCCGCAAAGCCAAAAAAAAATCCCCCATCCGCCCCGTCCCAATGCAATGTCCAAATCATAGCCCGAGCGGCTTCAAATCGTGTCTGTCGTGAAAGTCGAGATCATGCGTGAGATACCCAAACGCCAGAATGTAGTACCGCGCCCGAAAGGATACCAAAGATGCACCAGAAAAGTAAAGAGCAAAAGGGGGGATATCCAGAAACGAAGGCGAGCAGGCAGGGCTCAAGCCAGAGCGATTGTGGAACGTGCCAAAAGAAAGAATCGACGGCAACAACAACAGCACTAGTACCCGGCGTAAGAATTATAACCAAGAGTAGGGGCAGTCGTGTCAGCCAAACGAATCATCCAAGACGGTCCAAGGGAGATCCAAAAAATAAGAGCATCACCACTCGTGCAGCATATCTCCGACCTGGTCCAGCGCCTCGCCAACAGCGGCCCAGAAGCCCCTGGGCTGTGCCTTTCCGACGACGGGCGTCTCCTTTCCGACGACGGGCGCCTCTTTTCCGACGACGGGCGTCTCCTTTTCGGGCGCCGGCTTCGACGACGCCTCCCGCCACGTGCGCAATTGCTGGCGCAAATCCGCAATGATCTCGCCTTGTATCCAATTCAGCTCCTTGACCTCCTCCAAGCGCGTCTTCAACCCCTGGGTGCAATCGCGCACGCCGTCGATGTAGCTCTGGACCTCGGCGACGTAGACGTCAGGAACCGCGGGGGGCGGGGGGTCTTCATAGTTGGCGAAGGAGTCCTTGCGGAAGCGGGGCGGCGAGGACGCAAGCGACGAGGAGGCGGAGCGAGGGGCGGGCGGTGGATCGACGTCGAGTTCCGGGAAGAGGTGGTCGTCGCTCTTGCGGGACTGGGCTTCGGGCTGGGAGAGGATCGAGGCCATTTCTTCGAAGACGGAGAGGATCTGCTCCATTTGCTCTTCGCTGGGCTGCGCGGCTTGGATCAGGTGCTCGAAGTGGGCGAGGCAGGAGAAGAGGGCGTTTTGCACCGGCGACGGCGTCGTCGCCGCGCTGAAGGGGTCCGAGAAGTAGTCCGAGAAGGGGCCCCGGTCCTCTTCGTGGTTGGGGGGCGTGTAGGGCCGCGCGACGGGGAGCGGGGAGGAGCTCATGGCGGGGTTGTGCTTGTGGGAGGGCCACATGGTGGGATGGGAGGTGGAGGGGGGACAGAGGAGGGTGGGTAGGATCCTCGCGGAAGGGTATGGAAATGCAGATGGAAGATGATAGAAATGGGTGGAGCTTGGGGAATGGATCCTGGGGGCGCTTCGGGGTATGGGGTCGAGTGCGCTGGGGTTTGCGATGGTGGTGAATGGATTCGGGATGCTGCTGCGACGAGGGTCGGGTTTTCGGCTGGGAGGCTGGGCTGGGGTGGCCGTGCCCCGCTATGAACTGCGGTTCGCCGTCATCTGTGCCAAGCCCCTCGCACACTCGCACGCTAAACGAGTAAATCCGCACATGCACGTGTTCGGGGGTCCGATGATCTCCGCATCAGGAGGAGCATTCTGTGTACTCGTCTTGCCTCGCCCAAAATAATTAACAATCGCACCTCCACCTCCGCCTCCAAACGGCACATTCAGCAATCCTCAATTGAAGAGCGCCGAGGATGTCGTCACAGGTAAGCCCCATCTTCTGTCTTCGGTTTTCAAGCCAATGGTTGAGGAGGGGGACTGAGCGCATGACCATGCTTCTAGCTCGGCGTACAGCCGTCGATTGACGTAGTGAGAGAAGTGCTCGCCGCTGCTGTCAACGCATCGAATCCTCCAAATCTAGTTCCGATTTTCTCGAGCATCTCGGCCGAGTTTTTGAGCCCGGCGTCGATTTACCTCAAGGTTGCTGCTAGGTGAGTGAGTCATAGCTGTGGACGGCGCATACGATGGGCAGTGGTTG
This sequence comes from Melanomma pulvis-pyrius CBS 109.77, assembly GCA_010093585.1. Taxonomy (NCBI): domain Eukaryota; kingdom Fungi; phylum Ascomycota; class Dothideomycetes; order Pleosporales; family Melanommataceae; genus Melanomma; species Melanomma pulvis-pyrius. The sequence continues at coordinate 12,521 of MU002384.1, forward strand.
GGAGATGGATACGAGGGAGGATGAACAGAATATTGTGGAAGGGAAAGAGGATGCGAAGATGCTGGCAAGAGGAAGAGCTGCTGAGGGGATCTGGTATGGGCACCTTGCTGCATGCGCCGGCATTCTGGACGCAATGGCAGTTGGCACATCCGGGAGGGTGTCGTAGACCTGAATGATGCGGGACGGTTCTGAAGATCGTATGGACTGGCAAGAGGATGCAGATATTCAGAGGAAACCAACGTTGGAATGGCTTGGAGCACCCTGTCGCATGCGCCGATAGACTAGACAGAGGACAGGTGTTGACATGACAATAGGTCTAAATCGAAACGTTCCTTCCTCTTCGAGAGCGCGGCCACAACAGAGACAATCGGGCGGTACAGCTTCGTGGGAGCAGGTTGGTCAATGGGTGCTTGACGGAGAGCGCATGTCTAACCACCTCACAGACCCCCGCAAAATCATCAAGACAGGCCCCGGCCATGGCGAAGAAAAAGACCCGCTACCCATACTCGAGAAGGAGCTCGCGAAGAGCAGAGTCGCCACCATCCCGTCTATAAAACTGCCTTCCATGACCGGCGGAGCTGTAGGATACGTCGGATATGACTGCGTCAAATACTTCGAACCGAAGACACGGCGGGACGACATGAAAGATGTCCTCGGCGTCCCGGAGAGCTTGTTCATGCTGTTCGACACAGTCGTCGCGTTCGATCACTTCTTCCAGGTTGTCAAAGTCATCACATACGTCAAGGTGCCGGACAGTCTAGATGATTTGGACAAGGCATACGAGGAGGCCAAGGTTACACTCCAGCGATACGTGACGATACTCAAGGACAAGGATATCCCCATGCCCGAGCAAGGACCGATCAAAATGGGACAGGAGTACACATCGAACATTGGCCAAGAGGGGTACGAGAATCACGTCCACAGATTGAAGAAGCACATTGGGCTGGGAGACATAATCCAGGCAGTGCCATCACAACGATTCGCTCGACCGACTTCGCTGCACTCGTTCAACATCTACAGACACCTTCGGAACGTCAATCCCTCGCCGTACCTGTTCTACCTCGACTGCGAGGACTTCCAGATCGTCGGGGCAAGTCCGGAACTTCTGGTCAAAGAAGAGCTTGGGAGAATCATCACACATCCCATCGCAGGCACGGTGAAGAGGGGCAAGACAGTACAAGAAGACACAGCTCTAGCGAACGAACTACTCAACTCCATCAAGGACCGGGCCGAGCATGTAGGTGGTTCCATGGTTCGCTGCGGGGTCTAATGCTTACCCTGACATCACAGGTGATGCTTGTCGACCTAGCACGGAATGACGTGAACCGCGTTTGCGACCCGCTGTCGACCCGCGTCGATCGACTGATGGTTGTGCAAAAGGTAGGATGTTCCGTCATGTCGCCCGCAAGGGTGAAGAATGGAAGCGGATTGATCGAGTACTGACTGTGGTAGTTTTCGCACGTGCAACATCTGGTCTCAGAGGTGTCGGGAGTGCTGCGGCCAGGCAAGACGCGATTCGACGCGTTCCGATCCATCTTCCCAGCCGGTACGTAATTATGTGCAGTGCAGTGCAGCGCAGTGCAGCGCAGTGCAGTGTAGTGCAGTGCAATGCAGACTACGGCTAACACGGAGGCAGGCACTGTGAGCGGCGCACCCAAGGTCCGTGCCATGGAGCTCATTGCCGAACTCGAGAGAGAAAAACGTGGTGTGTATGCGGGCGCAGTGGGGTACTTTGGATACAGCAGCGTTGATGGGGACAAGGAGGTCGAGGGCGCAATGGACGTGAGTAAAGGATCCTGGCGAGCACGCTCACGGCTGATGATGTGTGTTAGACGTGCATCGCGCTCCGCACCATGCTGGTCAAAGATGGCATCGCTTATCTCCAAGCCGGGGGAGGGATCGTGTTTGATTCAGATCCATACGATGAGTGGGTCGAGACGCTCAATAAATTGGGTACGTGAGGTCGTTCGCTTCGTGGCTTGGTGCGGCGCAATTGAGTTTTTCATCACCTCATGCCACGATGATTATAATCTACGCGCGACTCGATGGACACGTTTCTGACTCGCGATAGGGGCAAATATGCAATGCATCACCTCAGCTGAAGAGAAGCATCTGGCCGAGCAAGCAGACGGCGAGGGCGACGGGCTACGTGGTTCCCCAGGCGCAACGGTCGGAAATACGATTCCCAATGCGAAAAAACAGGCCTAGAGGGCGCTGGGACAGCGCATGTCTGGCTTGCGGGTGGTTGACGGCTCGCCTGCGCCACAGCTTGTTGCGTGGAGCAACGAGGACGGACGGGCGATTGGTGGGCCGGGGGCACGATCTGCGGCGTTCTAGACTGGACGGCGGCGAGAGGCCGGGTGTGGAGGTGAGGGAGGGCGGGCAGATGCAGAGCTGGGGAGATTTGGCCAGGATACCAGGGCTGCATTGTTGGCTGGGAGAGGTTCCCGGCGCGCGACCGACGTCACCACTTGGCAACGTCGGGGGTTGGTTGGGAGACGGGGCATCCAGGGTAATTTGACCACCTCAGGCCCCAATATTGGACCGTGATTGCCTGCCTCCTGCAATCTGTGCCGGGCCATGTGCAATTGTGCCTGCAATTGTGCCTGCAATTGTGCCTGCAATGCGTGTGCCTGCAATGCGTGCCAGACAGAGAGAACGGGGCGTGGTGCGGAGGCGTGGAGTGGCGAGATACACGGCACCGCGCAGCTGTCCAAGGTCGTGTCCAAGGTCGCGAGCTGCGCGTCCCGTTGCGAGGCCAACTCGGCCGGCCGCCGCAGGACGGTGAGGTGTTGTACATGCAGTGGCCGAATGCGGGTGGCATTCACCAGCAGACGAGTGGCTGGGGCGCGGCGGGGGACGAGCTCTTGAAACAAAAGCCTGCTGCCAGAGCTAATGATGCTCCGGCCCATGAGGAGCGCGCCATTGGCCAATGGCAGGCCGCACAGCGCGCCCCAGTTCCTGCATTTTCCTTGATCCTCTGCTGGCTGCGCGGGCGATCGCGCCTGCCCTGGAGCTGATCCCTGCGCCTTCCTCGTCGGCTCGGCTGGCCACCATCACCAGCCTCTCTCTCCGTTTGCAAGCCCCGGCCCTGCCCAAACACCTCTCCGCCGAAACTGGGAACCTTGGAATGCGCCTTCACGTCCACCTGCACTAGCCACCTCCCTCTCTCCGCTAGGCCCTGGGTCCCGCAAATAAATACAGCTCCTCGCGCCTCCTCCTGTTTTGCTACCACAGCATCTTCATTCCACGCTCCTCATCCTCCTGCCGGCCCCAGCCCTTCCACTCGAAGCTTTTACCTAGCTCCTCGATACCGCCCGCATCCTATCTCCTTGCTACCCCAACATCCATCTTCGAGCGCCGTCAACATGAAGTCCTTCGCCATCCTCGCCCTCGGAGCCGGTGCCGCCATGGCCCAGAGCCTGTCTGACCTCCCCCAGTGCGGTGTAAGTGCCCCCTCGACGCGACCCCACGCCCGCGCACCTGACTGACCCGACCCCAGCAAACCTGCATCACCAACATGGTCAACATCGCCAGCTCCGAGTTCGGCTGCACGGCCGGCGACGTCGTCTGCTACTGCACCAAGTTGGACTTTGGCTACGGCGTGCGCGACTGTGCCAACGAGGCCTGCACCAATGGCGAGTCTGGCCAGGTCATTGCCTACGGCACCAACTACTGCGCTGGTAAGTCCACTTGCTCGTCTCTGTCGGGCCCAGTCACTCACTGTCCACCCCAGGTGCCCTTGCTTCTGCGAGCACTTCCGGCGCTGCCCTCGGTCCTCTGACCTCCGCCCTCGCTACCGCGACCAACACGGCCGGCGCGACTGGCACGGCCGCGTCTGGAGCGTCTGGCGCTGAGAGCACTGCCATCACCACCGAGGCCCTCGTTGCGACCATCACCTCCGATGGAAGCACCTTTGTGACCACCACTGGCTTCTCCACCGTCTACAGCTCCCTCGCTGGAGATGCTTCCAGCGCTCTTTCGTCCATTGAGTCGGCTGCTTCGTCCGTGTCTGGCTCGCTCGCCTCTGAGGCGTCATCGGTCTCTGGATCGCTCGCATCCGCTGCCTCGTCCGTCACTGGCTCGCTCGCATCCGAGGCGTCTTCGTTCCTGTACGTTCTTACATCTCTCCACTCCCACCGTAGCCCATACTAACGGTCACCGTAGTGCCTCTATCACTGGTGCCGCCTCCTCCGCTCTCTCTAGCGGTGCTTCCCATGCCGCGTCCGTTGCCAGCTCTCTTGCCAGCGGTGCGACTGGTGCGACTGGTGCGCCCTCTACCGCAGGCGCTGCGCCCATGATGACCGGTCTTCCGTTCGCTGGCGCTGCCGGCATGGCTGCATGGCTCCTCCTATAAGCCTCCTCCTCTCTCAATCACTTGTTGTCAAAAGCTCCTCCGTCGATGGTGTAATGTTCATAATGTGGTGGAGACGTGGGGGGTTTGAACGCTTTTGGTTCGGTGCATGGTTGGCTTGAGAGGGACTGTCTACACCTTAACTCGGTGCATACGACTCTTCTCTCCATTTCCTCTCTTCTCTCCCTCTTTCCAGATGGACCTCTCTCACGAGACTTAACGATCACAACGATGAGTTTAATGCATGCGCTATGGTAGAGCGCAAAGATACCCTTTTGGTGGAATGTATTCATGGGTTCCGGTAGATAGTTCCACAAAATGAAAGTAATTAATTCTCACCTCGCTTGCTTATGCAGTGCTTCTCTTTCTATTGACATGAACACGGCGTTCTCTTTCTGTTGGCATGAACACGGCGCTTCTCTTTCTATTGGCATGAATACGGCGCTCCTCTTTCTATTGGCATGAACACAGCGCTTTTCTTTCTATTGACAATGAACACAGCGCATCGACCGGCTTTGGTACCACATCCCCCCTTTTAACCCATGCGATCAGTGCACGGCTGGGTGTGACATCATCGTTGCAAGCGCGTACCACGCGAGCGGAGAAGAAGACGGTGGCGAGCTCATCGCCGTCCTTTTTGTCGTCGTCGTCGTCGTTAGTAGTCATCGTTAACTACTACTAGCCTCGGGAACACAAATGGCACACTCACACACACACATAGATTCATGTCGTAACGCGTTTCCTATCCCCTTTCCCCCCTTTTCCTTTATCACGTTTCGAGTTTCGAGTGCCGCATTGTTACATTGCTTTGTCGTTTGCACGCCATGACCTCGACCTCGACCTCGACCTCGACCTCGACCACGGACCACGGACCACGGACCACGGAGCACGAGCGTGGGACAAAGGCGGCACGGCGCCTGCCGCGGAGAAACGAACGGCGGGCGACAAACAGTCGGGATGGGGAAGAGGGGGATTGATTGTATTGTAAGAATTATTTGTTGTTGGAGTTGGGCTGGGACTGGAGAGTCGGAGTGAGGTTGCGTTTACCTCTGCCCATAGCGCCCCGTCCGCGCGCTCCCGGACCGGGGGGGGGGG